>JACCGJ010014608.1:0-29298 GCA_013407085.1 Atriophallophorus winterbourni
CATAATGTGGTACATTGTTCCAAGTAAAACAAACTCGCACGGCAAAAAATGTCGTCTGCAGTTGAGTCTCGAGTGAAGGACAATTAGAATAAATGTGTGAGCTCTTGTATTATGCGAGCTCCGTAAATTGAATAAGCATTGTAGAGGATGATTTTCGGTATTCAAAATCGTTCTGTGAAGGTGCAAATCTCACGGATCTTTAGAACAATACCTCTTCCCTGCATAACGTTTCAAATTGGTTTCTGGATTTTATTATATTCTGTACAATGTTGTGAGTAGAAGCACTGTCTGAGGTTCTTCAACTGAGATTTTTTCGATGGCCCTACAAATCCAGTTTTTATTCCCCTGGAGTATGGTAGGTGCTGCCTACACTGTTTGCTGTTGTGGGCCTCCTTCGGTTGATGTCGACCATCGAGGTATGTCTCAAGCAGCTGAAGATCTCGTGCAGCACGTTCCAAAGCGATTGCAGGGATACTTAGTAACCAAACGACCGATACCGTTTGCAAGATGTCGGGTAATCTCTCTCCAGGAGCCGAATCACCGGCAGATCGTCTACAGCTTAAATATGACACTTCATACCACGCTGCCAAAGTAAACAGCCAATATCAACCTCTTCTCACTTCGTAGGATTATTGTTCTAAGCTTTCATATCTGTTTGGCAAACGTCTTTGTACCGCAAGTTCAATTTCTTATAGGGTGGATCTTTTAGTATAAGTCTGTCATCCATTCTGTAGGCATCACATACCCAGCGTAGGCGACTCTGTTCCAGTAAAGTGAATAGACTCTGTAACTCCGTTTTAGAGAGCATGTCTTGACATGTTTTTACCACGGGACGTACCTCTCGTTACTACTTACGTTCTGCTGATTGCTAGTTGTTTCAACTTTGATTACACTCAAGAGATTGTCACCCATAGTTGAAGGGAGCCATGTACACGATGTATTCTCAAATTCGTGATGAGTTTTTAATATCGTGTCGAAGCAAACTGGAATTATCTCGCCACGCATACTGTGGTATTTGCCCTGATGGCGATCAATTACGTTTTAACACCCTAACTATTTAAACCCCTAAGATAAGCTTTCAGTTCTGTCGGTAAATTTCACTTCTTTCGATTTTCTCGCACACGAGGTGGCAAAACTTTATTGATTTTCACAGCAATAATTCGCAATTGCTGATTATGGGAGACTTCAATCTGCCGCAACTATATAACCGAGTAGATCATCCTCCCCGATCACTAGACTACAAATTTCGCGAACTGTTCGATTACATCCCTTCGTATAATCATGTTTTCGATTATACAGGACCTGTTGTAGACCTAGTCTTGACCTCTGAAAATGTTGAAGATATTCAGTATCACCCTCCGCTGGGTCGAAGCGACCACCTCGTTCTGCTCTTGCAATAAGTGTGCAACGTCAGTAGAATTGTAGAGCAAACAAAACAAAATATAGACAAGTAAATTGCCTTGGCTTGATGGGAACAATGGGGGCTTTCGATGAACAATATAACTTTCAGTGATCCGGACTCTCATTGCACAACCCTGACAGATTAAATCATCAACATCATACATTTCAGTTCAAAATATGTCCCGAAACATAATAGCAAAGAACCACACTTCAGAATTCGCAGTCGGACTAGAAATTGGTTGACAAAGCAAAATTTGGCATGGGCTATTCACAGGGTTGCCATGACTGATGCGACCTGGGCAAACTTTCGCGAATTGCGGAATCAAGTTACAAATCTCATCCGAGAGGACAAACAATATCACCAGCTTCAGCTGGAAGTAAGAATGCAGCGAAATCCCTAATGCTTGCTGCCACTCGTTATATTGTCGTTTTCTTCATAGTATCTAGCTGAATTGATACCTAAAATTATCCTGCAACCATATGCGTGAAACTTTCAGATATTATTTCGCAGCTTAAACTCGGCTCAAATATTCCCTCTCTAGTGTCATTCGTAACTAAAACCCTAAACTATGTATGAAATAACCTTGACAATATCAAGCAATTTTACCAGAGTGAATCTCGACAAGAATCATACACCTTGTATGGGTTAACCAGAGCTGCCATTCCGCTATTTTCTCGGAGTATTTTTTTAATTTCCAGGTTGAATTGCTTGATCGAGCAAAAGTCCTTGGGCTTTGTGACACTTATTTCGAGGCTGCTCCGGCGGATTTACAACCCCTGCTTCGTGATCCACGTGACTGTGAGTAAACTTGAAGTAGAATTCAATGTTGATCCGCGTTTCCAATAGTCCAATTGCCAATATCACGTTTAAGCTACAAGATTTATGCTTGAAAAAGCAATTGACTTTACAATAACCACATGGTCGGAATATAGGCACGAATGTATACATGTGTACATATATAATATACATAAAATGAATAGGACCTCATGACTGGGAGAACTTGTTATTAGCTAGGGGCAACGTCAGGGTTAGCTCTCATATAATCGTTAAGTTTCGATTTGATCCTAGATAAACTGTTTGAGCTTACAAAATCGGCAGGTTGGGAATTCCTAACAAAACACACACGCACCGAATAAAAATACCCGCGGCAGTTCCGTTTGGAGTGTGGTGTCTCCATCTTGCAACCGTAACTTCCAATGCTGCTAGAGGTTCGAAAATGGAATAGGTTATCCATGAGTGGAATGCATGCAATGATAAGATTACCTCGCATTCTCCTTTGTGAAAGTGTCCTCAGATCCAGTCGTCTGAGTCGCTTGATGTAGTTGATATTCTCGTCCGTTTCAAAGTCACTGCTAACGTCCTGAATGCATCCCGAAGGCTGTTTGTAACTTGACAAAACCCACTATTTCTGATTTAAAAATATACGAAACCCCGTCATCGGGCTCTGGATGAATATGTTAGTCAAACCGAGATGCCATCGAGTGTGGCTTGCAGTCACTTTTTGTTTGATATATAGATGTCATTCCTAGTCCAAATTTACCAATACGTTAAACGGTATTTACGTAATAACACTTGAGTCAACTTTCACTGTATATGACCTATGCTTAAGGTAGACACCGAACGTCCACTAAAATAATCAATTCATCTTTAATGAGTTTGTATTATTAAATCTAAACCAGCATTCAATGTGGCAGCGTTTGAGTGAACTCGTGCGATTGTCAGCATTACCGATAACGACAGCATGGAAGTTGCATTGCTGAGGTCACCATACGCATTCAAGCTAATCTATTACGTCCCCCACTCTAGTTTTTATATGTTTTAATCGCTATAAACATGTGTCGCTTGCACAGTTCCCATTCCGTTCATTCTCACTTTGTAAGTATAATTCCTTTGTGATTGTATGGATGGAAAGCATCGACAGGTGTTATCGATGTAATGCATTCTTCGGGGACCACGGTAATGCGATTATTAGCATATCTTCTTCGAAAGATTCATCCGTATTTAATTGTTATTGTCCTATACGTTCGACACCATGAAATAGGACTGAAGTGGCATTTGTGAGCGAGTGAGTGCAGAGGTGATAACTCTAAATCTAGCAATAAGTTCGTATCGGTTCAAACGGAATTAGTGACTTTCATGGTTTGCTTTTATTAGGCTTAATCATTCGGGACCATGGTTTCTGGTACGTAGCTTTCGATCGCGATCGTAGCTCGGAATTTCATACACGAGGTCACTCGATGTTTCGTCACCGAACTTCATCATTCGATTTTATAATCGATTTTATATTCTAGTCATCATAAAAGGTGAATTCGCACGATTTAAAAGCCATTCTCACAGCATCGTCTTGGTTCGATAAAATAAAACTATCATCACAATTCGTTCTAATAAGCTTCCATGGTTATGTTGGAGAGATTTGTGCTAGAAGATCGTGAAATCAATTAGTCTGTCTGAACATGAACTTACAGTGCTTATTTCCACTTCAAGACTGAACTGTCGAATATATTCGTATGAGGTACGTGTAAATTTCACATGGAACACCCTACCCTCCACCGTTACACACTCAGCCAACCTGGATATTTTTAAAGCTAATTTGAACGAATACTTGAGCGAAAACCCAAATTTTGATACGATTTCCACTACATGAGTTTCCCTGTTCTTCTTTTTTATTGTATATACCTCATAACTCCATCCTATGGTTATTGTTAAGCTAAATGCTTTTTAGACCATTACAAGTTTGAATCAATTTGAGTCTCGAAAAACACCAATGAAATCCCATCTCGGTCTTAAGCTCATGGCATTCATGATTTTAACCCTGATGGCTTAATACATTTATAGCCGTCTCATGAAATCTTATTGCTTTCCGATTTTCTAGGGGCCAATAGAGAATACCATCTTAGAAATTTCCCACCGCCTGTTTCGACAGAACCTTCCGTTCACGTTGCCGAAGAAAAGGATGATCAATCAGATTCGATGATGAATGAAAATACAAACAATTCAGCTCTAGTGGAACCCCAACCCACCTTCTATTCAAACACCAGCTGCCACATGTTTTATGAAAACAAGACAAAGAATTCCCCAGGGTCATACTCACTGGGTTAGTTAGTAGTATACAGAGGGTTTTTATTGGTTAAATTTGTACATAGAAAGGTCGCTCTGTGTGTCGTAATAAACAAAATTATAATTCAATCACGTTGCACATATGTTTGAACCATTTCAGGCTTACCTGCTAGCTGTTATACTTGCACTAATTTACCGCATCGCTGCTAACGCGTAGTCTATTGAAAACTACCATTCGAGGGTTCAGAGGCCCGTGAAGATTGCAAGTGCTAGAATTCAAGTGAAACGTGTAAAAAGGTACATGGAACATCAAAGTGCAATCACAAAATGATTCATGGTCTCGTTTAGATCTCGTTTCACTGGCAAATGATTCGACTTGTATTGACAAATGTTATATCATTTTTCTCTCCTGGTATAGACGTCATTATCTCGAACAAAAAATAATATTTGTATGCATTTCAATCACACATTCTCCATACCGGTTTCGTTTTGTTTCTAGCCATCAGGTAGGGACAGTACGAAGTGGATCCACATGCTTTCAAACAGTGGATAAATGGTAAACAACTTTTAAACTTGTATGCCACTGTTGGGCAAGGCAGACACCATCAGCCTGTTCAATCTCATATGCCAACACACATACGGATAAGGTCAAAATCTTGGGGCTGAAAAAGAAAATCGTATCTGCATGTAGTAGCCTTCGTTGCAATACAGAATGTGCAGCGATATTAGATAAATATTCGCAATAGTCTTGAAAGGGGTTTTCTCAGGTGCATTTTCAAAAATTGTTTAGTTCCAAATCCCTCTCGAACGGAACGTTTTTTCTTCAATTTGGTGGTTTTATTCGTAGGTTGCAAAAATCGAACTCCCAGTGAAATATTGGGTTTTGACACATGCCCACTCAATCAAAATTACGCTCACGCTGATATTTTCGTACTTTTATAAACGGCTGTAAAGTTTCACGGCATATTTAAAGTATATTTCATGGAAGGTGCTACGTGTCTGCGTGTATTCAAGGTTTCGATTCTCATCTGTAGCCAACGTGTTGCGATACTATTTGAAGTTTATTCATTAAGCTTTTGGATGAATTTGCCTAGGAGTCAATATTTGGTATAGCAAACCTATGGTAGAATGATGTCAAACTTCTGCCATTCTGCCAAAAGCTTCAAATAGCTGCTTTCGCCGAATGTGTACAAAACTGCCTTACGCGGGGAGCAGAATGTAAGATTTGGCTTTATAACCAACAATAAAACTGACATATTTGTGTTTATTTTTATTCGAAATTTTTGCAGTTCTTACAATGCTGTCGTGGCCCACTAGGTCGGTTCTTAGCCTTCGTTTATTTAGCACGCGGTCTTGTAGATGACCAGATGTCAACCACTCTACAGATTGCTTGGCTGTCGCAGTTATTATACCAACCATCTTTGGTACCCATTTGCACACCGGGGTTTTGTCGGTTAAGAACAGTTCACGAAATACTCAACCACATTCGGGTTCGATACTTAGCTGTCCCATTGATAGTAGAATATCTCGTCAGCTGTGCCCATGATGCGCATGTTTACCCTAACTGTTTCGAAATGAAAATGCTCATTTTCACGTATTTCCCTCCCATTCGCCTCACGAAATGATACGTGGGACTCCATTGAAACTTCAATCTACTGTCTACAATTCAGAACGAATTGATCCCACAAGTACAACAAACGATCTTTCGCGATGCCTCTATTTCGGACGTCATTCGGCGTGGCTTACACCAGCGCAGTTCATACATCACATTGAACAAATGTTCAGTGACCGCGCTCCGGTCAGTGTGATTACACAGTTTGTGGACTTTTTGACGCAACGGTACAAGGAGTCGGACGCTGATTACGCAAGCAAACGACACATGGTAAGATCGTAACCAAACATTTACATCAATCTGAATGGATTACTCAGTCATCACATATCGATTTTTGCTGGAAAGGGAAATTTGTTCGGTTATTAGACAATGCTATGAGCATTAACGAGAATCTAGAAGAACCGGTTCTAAGAGGAAACGAGGGCTTAGAAACTGAATTAATTTTCTAGCGAATTATCTAATTCTAAGTAAACCGGAGATGTTTCTCATGGTTTTGTGCCAGAGGTAATTGCTTACCAAACGGAGACCGATCCCAAAGGTGTAACCTTAAAAAGTGATATTTTATTCCAAATCACGACTTTGTAACCAACGGGATTCGTGCTAATCTCTTGACTTGGTGTAGTTAATATGGTTTTGTTCACTCCAAAGCGTGATTAACTATCACCATTATATTTCAGAAAATTATCTTAACCTATTTCACACGAATTTTCCTTTGTATTTGATCACCATAGTGACATCAAGCATCTTGATTGATGCTGACTGAATGATTACAACCGTTGGTCATTCGTCATCTTCACTTGATTTATCTTTAAATCCTTAAAAATGCAACGAGATAATCTTTTTTAACATTTTTTGTATGCAATGACAAGTTTTATATGAAAGAAATCCTCGTATTTGATTCAACTTCTCATTATTTGAACGATACATTGGAGACCTTGGCGTAACAATGTCTGATAGCTCTCATCTGGACTAAACGTAGCTGTTCAATTCCTGAAAGTTCACCAGCTACAAATCCACACTCATCGCCTTCGTTTAATCCGTCAAAACAGCTTCGTATCGGACCTCGTAGACAGATCCCCCATATTTTTTAAGATATTCTACACCAGAATCTTTCTGCTAGTCAAAAGCGGGTATTAAAGCTATTGCAAGATTTAGTTATCGCACGAAATGTGTGATTTATCAAACATTGTATTACTTGCTTTCATCAAGTAGTTAAACGATATAAATAACATTTTGTTGGCCCTTGATGTTTTCGATAGGGTGCGTTGCACGACATTTCTCGAATTGTGTGATGCATGATATTTCCGACTGTCCATTATTTTTGATACTTTCAAGCTCCACATTTCCGTCTAATATTATAATTCAGTCGGGGAAGCATTTAATAAATAACTGGTTTAATGAGAACGACAAAATTATGTACAAACAAATTTGTAACGGATTTTTGCGTCTAATCATTCTGGCATGTTGCGTTTCACTCTCAGATGAATTATGTATCGTTTGTTGAAACGAGGCGCAGGATGTTATTTGAGCTCATGGATTTGCTGGATTCCAAAGGTGTCGGTTTTATTGATTATAGGCAATTGGACGAACTGTTCTCAGCCTTTCGAGAAGGTGAATTTATCACACAATACAATGAAGGTAAGATCCCGTACTTTTGATATACATTACTCTTGATATACTATTATTCATTCAGATAGGGTATTATTTGACTGTAAGTATTTAGTGAATAGTGCCTTTTTTAAGATAACGTTATGCAAATTTAATAAAGAAACCTCCGCTATAACGACTTTCTGGAATGCGATATGATATGCTTCGACAGAGTGTTTGATGAGGTTTGACAGTTGAGAAGATCACAGTGTGACGGATGGGACGCATGCCTGAAAATACAATTTTAAGAATATTCGAACGAAAAAATTATATCAATATTGTTACCGAAATGCCTTCATGAGGAAAGGAGATTGTAAGTGAAATGATTCTGATACAACACTTACTCAACACAAATCCAAAATTGATTAAAGAATTCAATGGCAAACTAAGTTACATCAGATTCAAATGAAAGCCAATTTGAAACATAACTTCAAAACACCAAGCTGAGCTGAGATAACGTTGAAATAGGTCACAGAGAAACAAATATTGCTGAAACTTCAAAATTGTCAGAGGTTGGTCATTGGCATTATAATCCGTTGGTTATGGTCGTATTCCGAAAGATCTCTACTCTATGGTGAGTTTCGATTAGGAAGTCGACCATTGGGCAGACTGTACTTGCGGTACAAAGACGTTTGCAAATGAGATATGAAAACTCTTGGCATTGACCACGCGAGTTAGGAAGAACTTGCTCTTGATCCCTCACATTGGAGGCACCGTGTAAAGCGTCGTCTGCAAACTGGGGAGGAGCAGATACAGCTCTTGGCTGCTGAACGCAGATCACGCCACTGGCGTGCAACTGATGCAATACGACCGAGCTCTAATAATCGTTGCCAGCGCTGCGGGAGAGATTGTTCCTCCTGAATCGGACTGTTTAGCCATTCAAAAAAGATAATAAAAATTCATACGGTTTGATGTACATCCATGGTCGACATCAACCGAAAGAGGCCAACAACAACTTTGATGGTCTGAAAATTTCCTGAACTGTTTCTTTACTCGAACCTTGGTTACACCGAATTCTGTATTTTCAGCGAAAAATTCACTGAATCAGCAATCCTCACGGTTATGCACCTCATCCACATCTCCTTCTACCGACTGGGCTTTCGGTGCAGTCAACCGTTCGGAATTGGAATATCTAATTATGAATATATTTTGTGACAAACACTGTGATTTAGAAACCGATTGGATTCGGGGCTTACAAAAGCTGGAAGCTCTACGCTGTTGGATCACCGGCAAGGCATCCCTGAATGAGCTTCAAATCGAGGGACGTAACGCAAGGCTTCAATGGCTTCAAACAATCGATGACGCCGCTGAAAATCCGTTTGTCGGCATGAAATGTGTTTGTCAGAAAGCACTTCGCGTGAGTTGCTCTTGTTTCGAGTTCGTTTAAAACTCGTATTCAGTGTGAAAGTTTCCACTGTTTGAGATGAGCTCCTCTTATATTTTGCCTTGAATAAACTATTTATGCATTCAACTTGCATATGAAACTCATGGCTGACGGTGGTTGCCGTTTTCGAAGCAATGACCCCATGTTGAGTTTGCGATTACAGTACTAAAATAAATCTAGAAAGTGCTGTTCATATGGTGCGATCACTCAAACATTAGGCTCTAGTGAAATGTTTACTACTGGATGACCGACCACCGAATTCCGAAAGAGATCCATTTGCGATGTCGAATCTCGATCGGCGAAAAACGCATGGTGAACAAACTGGCCTAGGCATCCAAGGCCCCTAAATAGTAACTTTTTCAAATTTGGCACAGTCCACCTTTTTCGCAGGGGTTCTCGAGATCTGATATCTGAAGGGTTAGTAACGCTTGAGTATACATCTCGAAACCGCGTTCAATGGTAGTCTTGCGGTAAGCATCTTTGAGTTCTATGTTGTCAACAAAATTGCACTAAACAATTTTTCACTTGTATGTTGTCAAGTGGAGTTACGAGGTTTGTTTCTTGGGGTGCATTACACTGAAAGCCGCAAAAAAGATGTCGTGTTGATGTTGATCTTCTCGTTCTAGAATGTTCCACTCGTGGTGTAAACACCTCATCTCAGTTTGTTTGTGCTTCTACTTCGACAGATTCTGTCGATCATTAAGTCCCACCCATCCCCATCTTTTTTGATTTTATTTTCATTGTGGCAGTTATGCTTTCGGTACTGGTTACTGATGACTAACTACTGTGTACCAGTAAACCTCATTGTAAAAGTTTACCCACTTCTTGATTAGGTTTAACGAACACCAATCTCCTGTGTCTCACCCCCCCAGTGTCTGGCGCGTCAAGCTCTGTAAAGATAAGAAGCACATTCACAAACTAGTGAACTTTTGACCGTTTGCTTATCAATCGAAATCGATAAACAAGTCATTCGGGTTTCAAAGTTGTTGGTGTAACTTGTGACAGCGCACTATGAAAATTAACTTAAACAGAAATTATCGATCGGCACGGTGTTCTCACTGCATCCGTTCAATCAAGTACCCCATATAATGGCACAATAAGCTTTTGGGTAACGTTTCACTTGTGACACAGAAGCTTCGTCAGACCAAGGGTGATAGTCAGGACATGGAACATGATTAAGTAGTAGTCAACCCACCACCACTTATTTGACCTTACCGCTAAACAGCATATAGTACGCCTACCATGTGTCACGTCTCGTATGAATGACAAGGATCGGTGGTCGATTTTCCTCACATTGTGTATCTATGTCAATCTGATACAAGTGAACACGGTCAAGGTCAGTTGACACAGCGGCCCACATGCGTAAAAGTACATAACTAACGGGGATAATGTTAAGCCATTTTTGAAGAAAAACAAAAATCTAATTAACTAGTAGGTATAAGGTGAATACAACTACTTACTTTCGCATCAGTGCCGAGTGCCAGATTGTGGAGATTTCTGCCCCATCCACCTTATTAAGCGCCAGTCGATAATACGAATACGCGATCGGTCCCAATCGATAGCACAATAAGCTGTTCGGCATCGTAACACAGCCATAAACATTTCGGTGGCTCGGCACAATCATTACAACCAATGTGGGATAGTTATATTTTTAACCACTTGTTCAACAATCGTATCATTCATTGAATTTTATCCACCCATTTCGCTTCGGAAACAAACATCAAGAATAAGATAAGTAGAGGTGTGAAAGAACGTTTTCTTGCTAAAGCGGTGGCCAGAGGAAGAATAAGTAAATGGGTTTTATTCATGTACATCAATTTCCAGCAATCAAATTAATTCATCCACACAAAATAATTCTCCAAAAACGTTAAATAAAAACTGTTAAGGTGAAGACAATGATAGAATTTATACTGTCAGTCGCGTCTTCAACAAAGTAGCGGGCATGGTAAGAAGCAAAGTAATTCCTGCATTTTTCGGTCCTCGAATAAGAGACGAGATATCGGCTTCGTGTAGATGAGTGCCATTTGTCAGCAATAAAGACCTCTTGCAGTGGGCGTGCATTATCTTTGATCAATGAATCAGGAAGGTCCACTTCCATCCTCGGTAATTATTTTGCACTAGTTTGGTGATTAGTCCAGGCTCAAAGGGTTCAGCTTCTGAAGCAAAGAAATTGTTACCAATACTCCCTTTTTCGCAAACATCAGAATCAGATTGACGGTCGTAGCAAAATTCTCGGTGATATAACCATAAAGCTGACGTTATTTGGGATAGTCTTGGTGCTGGCGATCTTGTAAAAACTAATGAGTTCTAATATTATTGATTGTGTGACTACAGCTATAATGCTGAATCACATTTCGTTTTCAGGTTTTCTTCAAGTCTACATGACACAAAATTGTTTACTATTCACCATTTAGCGTGGCCTTTATAGCGGCTCTAAAGGCTTGTGCGTTCTTACGCTGAGTTAATAATCCCAGTTTTTCTGTATCAACGTCGTATTGTTAACCACAAACTTTACGGCTTACATTTCATTGTGCCAGGCTGTTATCAAAGATGCAACAGCGAACGATTCCCACGAAGGACTGAAAATAATCCTCTTAGTGGAACAATTGCCTTATTCGCGTCGGGACGTCGTCAATAAACGAACCATCAGTGTGTATCCGCGGAAAACGTCCTCAGCGTTTCCATCTCTGAAGGAATTTCTAACTGATTTGGGCTCGACGAAACTACAAGTAAGTGAATTGTACGCGCAGTGGATTTGTGCAATAAACAATCGTTGACAAGGTTACACTGCTTGATTGCCACCTTGTTAAAGTAGACAATGATGAATTCTTTCAAGTAACGTCAGAGTTAAAGTGAAACTAAATGCATTGATCATGCTGATGACACCTGATGATACAATTCACGATATTCATTCACGCACGCACACACACGTATAATGGTCCCCAAAAATGTTTATCAAGACCTCATCAAGGACGGACCTCAACATCGTGATGGTTAAGTGAAAATAAAACTTTTCATATTGGTACAAATTTATGATCAACCAACAGATTGTTGTTTTGGCCTCCTGCGGTTGATGTGACCATGGATGTACAGCACAATCGCATGATTTCATTATCTACAGCTTTTCAGAACGATTAAACAGTCCGATTCAGGCGGAATAATCTCTCCCACAGCGCTTGCAACGATAGGTAGAACTCGGTTGTAGGGCGTCAGTTGCACGCCGGTGGCGTGATCTGCGTCCAGCAGCCAAGAGATGTATCTGCTCCTCCCCAGCTTGCAAACGACACTTTAAACAATGCCTCCAATGTGAGCGGTCAAGAGCCAGTTCTTCCCAACTCGCGTGGAGTCAATGCCAAGAGCTTTCATATCTCTTTTGCAAACGTCTTTGTACCGCAAGTGCGGTCTGACAAATGGTCGACTTCCTAATTGCAACTCACCATAGAGTAGAATCTTTCGGATACGACTATAACCAACAGATTATAATGCCAAAAATAAACTCCATGCTTACAATTATCTTTAATGTGCATACATTTTTGGAAACCATATACACATACATTTTCGGGCAACATCGTATAATAGCCAAGTTTAATTGAATTAGAGCTAAACTTGCTGAGCTTACCGCCTCTGCTACGATCGAATTCCGAATATAATAGATACGCGTTGAAGAATATTCAATGCGGCAGTTCTGTTTTGAGTATGAGATATTCAGCCTACAAAGTAATTTCGTGTCTTGCTGGCAGATCGGTCGCAACAGATTATCAGGTGGTAAGAAATAGTATTAATTACTTTGTGCAAGAATAAGGTCGCCTTGCCTTTTTCTTCGTGTGACGGTCCTTGGGCCCAATCTACCAAGTTGATCAGCGTATGACCGATTTTCAACACAGTCGAGATGCAAGCTTAGACTGGGAGGTGCTGAAAAACACGCTCTTGTACTAACAAGTGTTGTAGCAACCATTGAAACAACTTGTACATCGTTTAGTCATGCTTACCGACAACGAAATTCCGATGATTTTCCAGGAGGCCGTGTCGATCGGTTACACTCTGGTCCCATCGTCTTTCACCTCAGAGTTAACGCATCCCAAGGAACCCAAAACCGTTGTCGGAGTGAATGATGCATCGCAAATCGTGGTTTTTCCTATCCTGACGCCCTCACAAAGGATTGTTGGTTTGCTCCTTGTTCAATTGGCTGAAAAGAGAGAATCTGATTTTGAAATTGTGTCGGATCATTCATTTTATAAGGTAATTGTTTTCCGGTAAACGATTTTGCTGAACCTCATGCGCTCAGTTCATTACATTATACGTGTAATAACTGAGTGGATGTGATATTTATGCGGCAACCGTTAGTAAAGTCAATGCTGTGTAGACGCAGTTCGTGTGACTGATTCATTTATGAATCCATCTCGCTATAAAATTCATTATTGCCAATACATTGTGCTTACCTCCCCTCACTTATACTTCAGGTGGAGACAATGAGATTAGGTTCAGTTGACATTGAAACAGTGGTAAAGTCTTGAACAAAGGTATATGTGTATGCCACTGTTAAATAGGGTTCGTACAACGAACCACGGTGCTCAAACACAAAATCACGTGGTGATTATTGGTCAAGCACTCAAGGCGCTTATGGATGACCAAAGTAATCTGTTGGTCACATCCCCGGCACTTACACTCCACTACCGGTTTCCGGCTGTTTGCCGTCATCAAGTGGAGACAATAACATGAGGTTCAGTAAGCCTTGAAACAGTGGATAAGTGATTTTAACCCAAGTGCTCAGGGTGCTTATTAACGACCAATATATTGTGGTGCTCACATCCTGTTCACTTACACACATCGTATTTACCAGTGACAATCAAGTACACCTTTGTTCATCATGGTCGTTGTGCAGCAGTTAGAACACACAGACATGTGATAAACCAAATTTTATCCGTCCAAACATTAACAACGATTAATAATATCGAGAAAGGAATGTGTAATATTCGGCCAATCACAATAGTCCAAAGTACAGACACTCTTTCTGGGTATGCCCATGTCATTGGTCACAGCATCATCCCCTCGGTGAAAATGAATATCACCGCTCCCATCCGTAACGGTCTGCCATACAACAATTCAGAAGAGGTTCGGCCCGTAGCATGATGTTAGCACGTTCTATAGGAAAATAGCGCATTAATAACTGCATTTTCCCAATCATCTCCCGCCGATTGTAAACCGTGGATACGATTCAATCGTGCAACCATCCCATTAGCAGAAGGATTGTAAGGTGTAATGTATGCATGTGGTATAGTATTTCCTGAAAGAACTGATTTAAATATGCGGCTGGTTAATTGAGGATCAATGTCAGTCACGATTTCTTATGGAAGACCAGGCCTGGAGAAAACATATTTCAACCACCTGATGAGTAAATGAGCAGTAACATCTCCGCATATACGAACCTCGCGTCATTGGCTGTAATAACAGGTAGCAACAAGAAGAAAACTTTAGAGGATGGGGGCGTCGCAAACGGTAACATTCTGTCGACCGCGGTTCTCAACCATGGGCGCATATAATAAGCAACTGGCTGAATTGACGCTTCAGCTGTTGTGAGCCGAATCTGATTTGTCCTTCGGGAACACTGCCAACATTTTCTAAGAAAGGCTTTTGAAATGAATGAATGTCTCTCCAGACTGGCACATTTGAGTAGCGTCATGCCTGACCGGTCGAGAAGGAGCCAGCAACAACTATTCTGGTCGTCCAACCGATCTGATCTCCTCGTCAGGTCTTCCCATCAGATACACTGTAGGCTAACACTGAGTAGATCTGACGGGCATTGTTGTTGTTGTTGAAGGGTGTTTGCTTACATGCGTAAAAGTGAATCATCAATTTTTACGGAATCGATTCGTTTTGTGATGCGCACATGGGCTACCGATCTTGCTTGATTACACCTCGTTGATTACATCTGGTCTGAAAGGCAGGATCAGTTTCAGTGAGACATGGAACAACATAAAATTTTCCAAACAACAAGAACAAGAAAAACACGATCAAAGGGATGGGTTGACCAAACCAAAACATTGAATCATATATGTGTAGATCTAAACAACGTTTGTGGCGATTGCGTTCCATTTGCTAATTTTCCACTTTTTAAGCTTTTTACATGGTAGCACAATGCTGTATGCCGTAGCGATCTCAGCCGACATCATCTCGCGGCCACATGCCTAAAGGCCTACTTGGTTCAATCAGCGCGACTACAACTAAGTGTTACGTCGAAATACTTCCGTTTTTGAGACTAACATTTTGCATGTAACTAATAGTTTTAAGGCCGTTTTGGATGTGGAGTATATCTCGCATTTTGCTTTCTTTGGTGTGACCTAGAATCTTAGTATGAACTTTACGGGCTCCAGGTCGTTGTAATCGCTAAGTAAATACATTAGGTGACATCGTTTTTCTTTAAAGTGTAACCAAATTGTGAAAACTTTCGGCTGAGTCAGACGTGTGATCATTGGTTTCTGGTATACAGATAAGAGAATGAATGATAGATAATTGTGAAGTTCAAAGCATTTGCTGGGTAAGGTTGACATATTTAACCTTCTTCAAGTACGCGAATGCACACCAAATAACCGGATAGTTCAACACGCTGAGCTTTAGGTTACGTGCGTTCAACTTCTATAACAAACCAACAAAAACAGCAGGCTATACATTCTTGCAATCTCACAGACTATGTGTATGCTTATTAAGGGTACGGCACTTGTCAAGTCGCTATTTTCTCAACGAAACGTGACAGCCGAAGAACACTTCTTTGGTACATTGGTACACATAAGTTTTCCCTATCGACGCGAGTTGGGATTTACCCTGCATCAGGCCCATAAGAGTAGATTTATTTGTTCTGCACCACATCAGCTTAAATCTTTGGTGATTCAGATTAATTGGAAACGGGGATGTAGCTCGCATTCGACTATTCGTTAAAATACTAGCTAACTACCAGCCGTGATTCATTTTTAAACAAGAAAACCGCAGCGTTTTTCGCTGGACACCAGGGTCAAATTTTATTGACGTTCTCCAGTGAGACGCCATACTCAGAGCAATTTAGATGTGCTATGTAACATGTCATAATACAATGAACTACGGCTCGAGCATAAGACAGAAACATAAGCTGTGGTAGATAAAGCGAGGATACATTTTAAGCGTGGTGTTGCTAACCTTACTCTCAAATCTTCTTCTTTCTCTTCCCTGGAAGGCAACAGCCATCTACGAGGCTTACTTTTTTCATATACTCGTTTACAAAACCCGTAATTGGTCACTATTGAAATGATGAAGGGTAGACAGACAAACTGTGCACAAATGTGAGACTAGTTTGTCGCTTCTCAACTGGGAATCTGGCGGATAATTCAAGTCAACAAGCTTGATAACTGCACCCATATCGACCGAGATTGTTGCCATTGTCCTCCAAGCGTCTGTTTTACCGAACCGGGTGTGCACTTTTGCATTGTTTTGTTCACATCCCCGAGGTCATGTTTGATTTAACCTTGACCTGTATCGCTGCGCTGTTTGTTTGTTACATAGTGTTGAGTCGGTGTGAGCGGTGTTATGTGTAGCCGCTATTTGCGTGTTGCATTTGTCAGCCAAATGCGCTATTTAGGGTGATAATAATGGCACTTAATTGGTTAAAATGTGAATTATTTTTCATCTAAAATGATCCACACTCAACAATGAACAGTTGTATACAACAGTGAAAAACGGGTTTCAGGGCCCTGTTCACACACTGCATGGAATAAACCACATAATTGATACCTTGAGTTGACGCCAAACGGGTCTTCGTTACTGTGAATTACCGTCTATTCTTGCTACGGAGCATTCGATTCTCGGTTTATTTACTTCCACTGAATTACTGAACAGCGATCGCCTTACTCAATTGAATGTCACGGATATTGAGCTGCAGCCGAAAGCGCTTTGTAATCTCACTGCCATTACTCACTCTCGGCACGACAACATCTCAGTCCGTGTGTAGACTCTAAGACCCAGAACTGATCGCACTAATCAGTCAGTTAATCTCCCAAATCTCCTGTGAAAAAGTTGAATAATATCGAATTTACGATCTTCCCATTAGCTACAATTTTAGTGGAGTTTTTTAGAAACGATTTGCAACTGCTCAACATGCTTAGGGTCCGCGTTGCCAGTCCGTTGATAGAAACACATATGTGATTAGTTCCTATCATTTATTGACAATCTTTATAATTACAATGGGAGTCTAACATATAGAAATTCGGGAACAATCGCTCTTCCAAATTCAGATGGCTGAAACGAACAAAGGATAACAATAGTTTTGAGGATTTCAGAGAGTCAAAATGTTACATTCAATGTGAAATATTTGTCATAAAGTTGTTGGCATAGCAACGAACAAGAAGGCATCGCAATATTTGCTATACCAATTTAGTATACAGCAGTTCGAATATTTTTCCGTTTAAAATTACAACCACGCAGATCTGTCGTTCCGGCTGAACATATTTTTGTCGAACGCTGACGAACGAATGATTCCTTCCTACATTTATTACAATTTTAGACGGCCAATAGAACGACGAAGCGTGTATTTTCTTTGTAGGACGCAATCTGTCTGACGATGTAGTACCAAAAGACTGGAAACTAGGGCAAATAATACCCACTTACATAGGTGGTTGCCCTTCTGAATTTAAAAATTAAAGGCCGGTAGCATTGCTGTCTTCGGTATCAAACGTTTTGAGCGAATAATAACTGCAAAAATAGTGCAACATCTAGAAAGGAACGGGCCTTTGTCAGTTGCCCAAAACGGATTCCGCAGAACTCGTTCATGTCTAATAAACCTGCTGTTAAGCTTAGACGATTGGACGAATGTTGTAGATGCAGGTGGATGTATTCACGCATGCTTCCTTGACATTTTTAAAGCCTTCCACATAGTCGATCATAATTTACTCTTGAACATGCTACAGAAACACGGTATTGTTGGAAAATTATATGAATGGATACGTGATTACCTTAGCAACAGATACATCAGAGTTCGTGTGGATGGCCTATTATCAAAGCAAATTGATGTCACTCGCGGTGGTCCGCAAGGATCAGTGCTTGGACCAATATTGCTCCTGATCTACATGAACTACAGTAAGATGCTTCCGTTTGCTGACGACATAAAAATATGGAGGCGAATCATCAATGTTGATGATTGTATTTGGCTACAAAACGATCTGAATTCTATTTACGACTGGTCATCAGAAATTAACCTACCTTTGAATATGCAAAAGTCTAAGATAATGCAGATCGGTCGCGATCCAGGCTTTTCCTATCCATACAAACTTTTGGAACCTAATACTGGAGTACATCATGGAGGAAAAGAACCTAGGTGGCTGGAACTGCGGTAGTTTGAAAATTGATCTACAATGCGAGACCGTTTACAAACGCGCATCTCAGCTGCTAGGTGTTACGGTGGATATTTGGACGTTTTTCCCCGGGTTGTTTTCCTCTCATAATGAACACTTATATACACCCGGGTTTAGACTATGCTGCCCAAGTCTGATCACCATGGCTCCAGAAAGATATGTTACTTCTGGACCGCTTATATCACAAAGCATCTAAGCTTGTCAATGGTTTTGAAAATACACCATACGCCAAGCGACTCAGACGACTGAATTGGGGGACACTTGGACAAAGGAGAATTTGAGGCTATCTTATCCCTGCATACAAAATCCTTACTACCAGCACTCATATGCAATCTATCAGACTACTCGGTCCACCGTCTGAATCCAGGCTCGTGATTTATCGCCTACGACTAAGCCTAGGGAATGTGACACAGTCATCAAACTAAACTAATCAGAAATACAAATAAACAACAATCCGTATTTGCATAAATAAACAACAAGTTTGGTTTAATATGATAGAAAATGGTCGCATACCTATCAAGTCCATAGCTCACGTTGTCTTTGATCGATCGATTCCGCCACTTGCTTTTCTAAACCCTTTTCCAGCATTGACACGATGGTGGAGTGAAATGGTCCATTGATTAGTGAATTGATTACAGATTCATAACCACTGATTAGGCTCTCTTCTACACCGCTCCCCGAGTGACGACCAGACGTGCTGGGCGAGGACAATGCGATATGTTCTAGCCGTTCAACTTTCAGCTCAGTCAAACGCAACCGATTTTCCGCCGTCTTGTTCAATTCCAACGTAAGCTCCAGACGAATCGATAGGTTGGATAAAGTGAGCGAAACATTCTCTGGACCATACTTGTTCCACATCCAATGAACCGTGGCGGATCCCTCTAACTGCAGGTCTTGTTCAAACCCCACGCACACGGTCAATTTAAACACGTCACCTATTTTTTCGTTCTGCTTCTGCTTCCATTCATCAGGTACCACGGGTGAGTTGTCTTCGCTAGCATCTTTCCACAACTCCTCGTGTCGAAGCGCCACAGAACATGTTCGCTTGATATGATTCAATCCGTAAAGTTTAATGTGTTTCACGTCATACATGGTGCCGCTTTGATCGGCCAACTCAAATGGATCGTTCAATGTGTACGCAAGGCGGTTGATGATGTGATCGAACAAAAGTTGCACAAAATTTACACAACTTTCTTTTGAATTCTGTTCCACGGTTGTTGAGAGCCATTGTAGTCCGTTTGGTTGAATATTCCGCGCATCAAGCCGAGTAATACCGAGGAATCCTATTTAAAATAGGTAGAGTTCATCTTTGAAACAATCCATAGCTTATCACGTCTTTATACAATATGAAATAAAAGGAACTATAAATCATAAGTACGAGTCCTGATAACCGTGTAAAAGCAAAAGGAGACTGCGCTGCTGAAAGGTGGTCAACAGAGTAGATCTGCCGGAGCGACAATTCTACAGAACTTCACTTTAACATCAGGGACATAATTCCCACGGTAGCAAGTATCAAATGCTTAACTGCCATACAACACAATCAAGTCCTAAATAAAGGGGGATAAACAAGACTTGAGCATGTAGGGAAGCACGAACAATAAGATGAGGTGCATGCATCTCGAATCAAACGTACATTCACGTGCAAGAGTTGTGAACGAATAAAATGACAGCCGCACGATAGCTTCAATGCGGATTTCCCAGTCATATATCATAGAAAGATTTCAACACATCTTGACAACATACACGGGCCTTGACGGCCATGCTATACACGAGACAAGTCACAAGTATGATCACAGCTTACAACGATGCAATTTTGAGTTACGTTCTTGTTTGCCTCCTTGGATCAATGTCTCCCATGTATGTACATCACAAGCGGAAGATGGTTTCACGCTCCGCAGCTTTTAGAATGACTAAACAGTCCGATTCGGGAGTGACAATCTCTCACACAGTGCATCGTTAATCAAAGAATTCCCGTGCCAATCTGATCAACAGAGGCTGGAAATTTTGTCCAATTAGAAATCTCACTGATCAAGATACCGCCGGAATCCGAACCCGTGGGCTTTCACATGGACAATTGACTTGGATATGCAGATTGCAACCATGCATTGAAATTGGATCTCAAAAAGAATAAATGTACTTGACAAGTTAACATATCTTGCTACATATATATTGACGCAAGACGAGGAGTGCGACCAGGTTATAGTATACGTATAAAGTAATCCAACGCTACAAAAATATAGTTGGAAGCCTTTGTTAATCAATTGGCATAGACAACGTTTGGATAATCGATTCACACACAGTGGGCATAAATCAACCGATCAAATCAATGGAAATAGCCAATTTTAGGAGTGTTCACATCAGATGCACTTAGAACCGAGTCACTCCCTGCAATTTTACTGTATCCTGTTGATGATGACAAACAACTAAACAACCGGTTATGATGTGTAAGTGCAAGGATTGTGAGCTCTGAATTTCATCGGTTGACTTAGACCCGTTATGCGGACGGTCCTTGAAATTCGGACTCGCTAATCTGGCTAGGAGTAGCTTCCTTTAATACTTTTCCACTGTTTCAAGTCTCGCTGAAACCAATCTTACTATATCACACCAGATGAAGACAAACAGTCAAAAATCAGTTGTGGTGTGATGATATGAAAGCGCAAGCCCGATACACGTAAAGTACTGCACAGTCAGAGACTGCACATGGGCTAAGATACTGTCAGGTTGCCCAGACCTAGACCGATATGAGAAAGGAAATAAAATGGTAGTGAGCCTTCAACGTGTTTCAACATGCAGCTCACTAACGGTGGTCAATCAATTTAGCACGATATTAGCCGCACAGCATAGAAATACTGCACATCCGTGTGGTGTGTACGTATAAGCGATGTGAACACTTCCAATCCAAATCATTGTAGTCTAATTTGCAACCTGAAGTTGTTCAATACACCCTATGGACAAAGATAATTCAGAGATGAATGTATGTTATTTGATCACAATTGGATTCAACAAGTAAACTAACAAATCCGCTCAGTGTCTAACACATAAAAATTCGTTTGTTATTAAAGGGCGCGTTATCCAACGTACACAATTGCGACCAAAGTGAAAACAAACTATTTTTAATGACTTACCGCTAAGGAGACATACGAGCCATACGTGAATGACATTCATTGTGGTCCGTGGTATCACCGCCCACATGAGGATCGATCCGTTTGGTTTATAAACTATGGCACAGCCAATCAAATTAACCCGTGATGGGTCTCTTGATGATCTGATAACGCGGTGTGATCGGGTGTGATAAACACGCACACACATCTGACACACCGAACTATTGAGGTCATGTGACATTGGCGGTCAACACAGAGTGGCCTCAAAAGGTTAATGCATTGACGGGCCCAATCGAATCAGACTGTCAAACATTTGACCTTGAAGCGAACTTGTCAGAGCGTTTTGATTTGTTCTGCCTAGTTTTATTATTAACGAGGCTAGATGAGTTGCATGTGATCCTGAGGTGAAGGAATAACTTTCTTGTGACCTTTGAATTTAGAAAGCAGTTAAAAGTTAAAATTAACTGGCAGCCAGAGAAGCTGAATGCATACAGCAAGACATGCTGTGTTAAAATATTGACCCATGAACCAGAGGAACTATCCGATATTGAATTGGCGTGTTAGGCCTGATCTGCTGAACCACCGCGGTATTCATATATTTTTGCCTATTTATATACGAGGGCTTCTTGCGATCGTGCATTGAATTATCAACAGAATACACGCTTAACTGTAACTGATTCATTCAACCTTCACTTGTCTAGATACTGTCTATGATAGCGGCCGGTTATGAGGGGTCAAAGTTGACCATCATATTTGCATGTGTTGTGTGCATGCGAGGACAAGGCATGCTGACCTCGGCATATGTGTACTAGTAATGTGCACGCATGGGTCTTGGCACATGAAATGTATCCGTCATAGAATTCGAGACCGGATTAAGGTGGTACCTGTCAGCGTCATTTTATGGTATGGTATGGTATGAAAGCACAAGACTGATCCAGACAAAGTGCCGCACAGTCAGAGACTGCACGTGGGCGATTTTACTATCAGGTTGCCCAGGCCTGACAGATATGAAAAAGGAAATAGAAATGGTAGTGAGACCACAGCGTGTTTCAGGATGCAGCTCCCTACCGATGGCCAGTCGATTTAGCACAATGTTAGCCGCACAGCATAGAAATGCTGCATATTTGCACACCCGTGCATTTTATGGTAGTCAGATGTTACATTTTGATCTGCATGAAGGCATACGGTTTCAGCTCCAACTTATTAATATGAATGCTGTTCAGTGTCGCACCTACGTCCTACAAAGATTAGAAATCAATTCTAATGAGGGCACCTATTGATGTGAAGTTAGTATTCTTCTGCATGAACACGCGAATAGTTAGATGCATACCCCAAATAAACAATCCGGTGATTATCACAGCCAATTTTGCTAAAGTTGGTCGACGAATTTCAACCCACGTGTTTGGGCGGATTTCAGAATTCGAACATGCATTGTTAATGCAATTACGAGACCCGGCCCAACACTATTGTTACCTTTCAAGCTATTACACTGACTGATACGCGTGAAAGAAACTGCGGTCAAGTGTGGAAGGTTTTCACATCTGATGCTTGCAACACGTCTGATACAATAATTCAACTAGGCGGATTTCGTACATCCATAGTTTATCTCAAGTGTGATATTTGATGTGCCAGGGTTGTTCTTGTGATCCTCAATGATGTTGAAACTACCAGTGCATCCTCTAACCTTCGAGCTTGAGCGTGAAAGGATAAAACACTTCACGAACGAAATAGCCGAACTGAAGTTTCGAGGCTCACTGAACCTGATCTTGTATGCCGCTGCTATATGAATCACATTGTGATTCTGTATTTGAAAATCGTGGTTCGTTGTAAGAACTCTATATAACAGTGGCATACAAGTTTAACTTTGTTTACCGCTTTTCCACTGTTTCAAGGCTCACTGAACCTGATCTTACTGTCTCCACCTGATGACGGCAAACACCCAAAAACCGGTAGTGGTGTGTATGGGATGGGGATGTGAGCACCACAATACTTTGAAGTCCACTATATTTGTGTATAGCTGTTTAGAATTAGCGGGCCGGTTCAAATCCATTACAAGTCGCCGGATACTGTGCTAGAAAAATATGGTGCGTGTTTCTTAATGCGATACTCCGACAACCTTTCGAGGAGAGTCAGATCGAGCATATCTTACAAAGATCATGTGGGAAATGCATACATATCGAACTTTCTCTGCGTTTGTGAGCGAGACGTCGCGGTGTCGCGTGAAAATTCAGCCATCTCAAATCAATTTTACTTTTTTCGTTAAGACTGTAAAGGTTTAAGTCGAATACCATGGAGGAACTATATCACTTAAATTATATTTTGGACAACAAAATTCGAATTTTTACACAACTTGTATATGGCTGCTGACGTGTAAGTGTTTCGGGAGATCTGACTGAGCCTTTCCGATGGTCATTATACATCACCTCCTGTGAAAGTACGGTCAAGACAGTTTACCTAGCTATGAAATATATGGGATATCCATCACACGGTTGCGGAGTCACTGTCCATTTATAGAAAGTGAAATGTTTGAGGAGTTGCAGCAAAGAGTTTATTTGTTTTTTATCTTCTGGTTCCATAACGAAGTAATATTTGTAACTGATGATACGCGCGGGTAAAAAAGACGAGGAAGGAATCATCTGGTTTTTTGTTCGCTATGTCTCATCCCCGCCTACGTTGCATTAAAATTCACTACCCATGTTTACGCCTGTTTAATAATGATGATTTCAAAGAATCCCCAACACACATGCCATTCCAAACATACAAGACTCGTCCAAAAACGCTTTAATCGGTATGGTCTAGATCCTTGAATGCCTCAGTTTGAAACAGAGCTCAGCGAACATCGTCCATGCTTCGAGCTTCAAGTATTCTCGTTTATATTCAAACAGAGTAAACCTTTACGATGACTGACTTTGATCTCCAGATTTCAGCTCACTCGAGTTTTTTTCTGTTTTCAACGATTATTACTGTTATACCACGCAAAAATCGAATCACGGAAAACTAATCGCAATATTAAAAACGTAATGAAATCGCGATATATAAGCTCCATTATTATCCGTCTCCCCAGGGTGTTGCTAATCGATTGGGACGGGTGCAACCTGCGATATCCATCCGATCGATTCTTCGCCATTTGGTCACCGACGCATTTTTATGGCTCAAACAATTTTTGCTCGACACCAGCCGAATGACCTTCTACATGTGCTGGGACAACGCGCCCAAATCCACAAACAAGTTTCAACGTGATTGCGTTCTGGTTCCGCTGGTTGCCAGTTATCCCGCGAACACAACAGGCAAACACTTCCGCACAGTGAAACGTTCCACTACCAACTTTAGGTACGTGGACTTGTCTTTGTAAAAAGTCATTTTATCGTTGAACGAATGCAATTAGAAGATGTACTTCTGCATTCTACATTGCTAACAAAAGGTACACAATTTTCTGCCGCAGGAAGAATAGCCACGATTAAAAGCTTTATTGGAAACTGTTCGAAATTTATGCTCTGGCATAATGTTTTGGTTGTTAGATGTTACGCAGGAAATAACAATCGAATCTTTCAACAAACTGAAAAGATCAGTTCAGCGTCAGTTGTTCAATAGCCGCCTCTTTTTGACAAGGATACCTTGAGGCAAACGAAAGGAATCACCCTAAGTACAAACGTGCTCAATATCGCAATATGATATTCCAAGTGTTCGGAAAAGTTTGGCGAGTGATTGATGCAGGTGCAGTGAATGGGGAGTATCCATTCGAATAATATGAGGCAGTCAATCATATCGATAAAAAGGCTGTTTTTAACAATTTCTAGTAAAACGCAGGAGTTGGGCGAAATCTCGGCTTTTATGTTTTAACTTTATCAGATGGTAGTCTGGTTCTAGCAAGTGCAGAAGAAGAGAAATTCGTGTTTGCGAATTCCAGCGATGAACTGTTTGCTTTTTAATAAATGCTCTTTCTAAAATGCTGCAGAATGTAAGTATTTGAGCAAAACAACACGGATAGATAAAATGGTTTGTTGTGACGATTACATCTGTAGATGAATCCTAATTGATCGAACAGCATCCTTATTTATGGATTTCTTGCTAGAAATGAAATTAACCACAAATATTCGACAATCGAGCTGTTGATGTTGATTGAACTTGAAAGTGACCTCCTGTTGGCATTCAAAATCTTGCATACTGACAACCATCCCCTTAAACACTAGCTAAAGCTCAATGGCCTTACTCGAATACGAAAACATCCAAAGGCTTTAAGCATTCCGCATTCTCGATCGGATATTCGTCGAACCATGCGGTATGTGATTGTCCCTATTGATTTTTGGGAGATTTTGTAATTTTATTCCATATACCTCGTCATCCTATGGTTATTTTTAAGCTTACTGCTTTTTCTACCATAAAACTTTCTGAGTTCTGAGTTCTGAACAATTTAACCAAATGTAACTAGTATCTAATTTTTGACAGGTACAGCTTATATATTAGTGGTTAGTTCAATGGTTCAATATTTTATTACTATGTAAGAAGTCAAATATCTTGAAAATTTCGGAGTTTCAAAGCGGTAAATCTGGTCGCGTTGTTGTTCATCCACGACGGTTTGAGATACTTGTAGAATCTGTGATAAAGTTGTGGCGTCGACGTGGGATATGGCAAGATTATAACCAGTGAATTATGTAGTCGAGATCAATATTGCCACGAATTTGCTCGGAAACTAAAGTCTACTTTCTGATCAATGCCTGATTGAATGGCTCATTTTAAGGGATGTCGATTATTCTTTAGGAAACATCATTTGAGACTCCGCAAAAACGACGTTCATCATGAGATATTCACCGAAATTGTTCCACACCTATTTCAGTTATCATCTGTTCACGGCGATCGATACCAGCGAGCCCTTGCAAGAGATCATTTTCGACCAACGACATCTCGTGTACCCGATTCTTGGGCACGATAAAGTCGCCGTCGGTGTCGTAGATATATGCCTAGGAAAGGAAGAGGAACCCACTGAGACGGAATTAGCGGAGGTTGACTGCGTGATGGATACGTTGACACGAAGCTATGCCGAATTCGCAGATGCAATACACAGGTTTGGATACGATGAAGCCTCGGTGTTTGCTGTGGATGACAGTTTATCTCAGTCGAATCTGTCGAATGTATTTCTCCAAAAATGTCGGACCAAAATGAAAATGCTGGCAGCTGAATTGTCAGATGAGGTACGTATGACGAGAATCCAGTTCATGTTTCCCACCTTTGTTTCGACGCTGCTAAGAAGGGTTTACTAAATCTAATACTAATACAATTGTAGGCGTGAGTATAGTGGCAAGCACGCCACTTTTCGTAATATACATCGTAGCAGCAGTTATTCTGTGGGTTTAATCAATTACCATATTAACAAAGATATTTCTTATTTGTATGCATTTCCATCATGCATACACGCACACCACGGTTTCGTGCTGTTTGCACTAATCAGATAAGAACAATTCGATCATGATCCACATACCTCGAAGCAGTGGAGAAACGGTAAACAAGTTTTGTCCGTCAGCAACCGTTAGATAAGGTTAGCACGATCAATGTTTTCAAAATGATAACAAAGATAATGTGTATCCAAAACTATTAGTTCCTATGGCTACCAATCAGGTTAACTGTTGCATTTGACCGATTTCCACAGACATTTCGACCTAGCAGCTTTATCAGTGCTTTGTGAAGCTAACAAAACAACTGGCAGAATAACAAAGCAGCGTATCCCTTGGATACTACCCCCAGCATACTTAAACGTTTAGTACAATAAGTACATTGAAACATCGACTTAAATATCGTGAGAAGTATTTGATCTTCGAAGGACATTGTGAGGAATAAGCCGTAGAAAAACCAGTAACAAACACTGCTTTCCCATTTCTGCAAGTGCACAACATTTCAAATTAAAATCGTTCCCAATTCTTACATTGTCACGATCACACGCTTGGGCGAAGAATGTTGGGTTTGTAGAAGGTTGACAAACACAACTGTTTGCCTAATCTTTCCACAAGCCATGAATCCTAAGATAGAGGTTTGGGATTCTTGGCAGTGAAAAGATTGCTCTCTTTGATAAAATCTATCACAGAGCAACAACGTAAGTGATGGGTCATCGCAATGTTCCGTACACCGAAAGATTGCGACGTCTGGGTCTACGTGACTCTACCCAAAGGATGATACGACGCGATATTATTCTGACCTATAGAATTGCGTCTACCGAAGGACATCCACTAAAACACTTGCTTCATGTGTGTGATGGGAAAGTGACTTGCGGACAAGCCTTATGCATTTACGTCTGAAGTTCCCGTATTGATTGTCGGTGCCATTTTTTCGCCGTACGTGCAATATTTTTTGGTGGACTCTCCTTGCCAGGCGGTGTTCAAGGCGAAATTTGACTCACACATGCAAAAGCATATCATTCGTGAGCCATACATTTAATATTCTCCATTCCTTTTATACTATACATTTTCATTCATACCGTAATCCTGTGGTGTTGTAAAGTAGTAACTTTTTAACCATAAATCCTTGAAAACCATTCTGTCTCTCCATGTTTCTCTATCCGGAAAACGCAAGCTAACTAGAGTAGCATGTAGTCATGTATGACCAATGTTGGCTTTTCTTGTCTCAGCAGATCTAATATATTAACAAGTTTGGCTATATTCCAAGTCAAACGCGACGTTCATGTGCAAATCCATTCGGCGCGCCCAAATATACAGAAATAGACTAAACTGATTTACCCCTATCACAAAAGGTAATGTAGTTACCCCAGCACAGCGAATGGGTTTAAATTCTGATGAGGTTGCATAGCTTGGAAAGTATGCCTAACCTTTTTTCCTAAAATTTCCAGGCGTAGAATGCGTATCGATAATAGCTAGGAAGAATATCTGCCACAGCTGCTGGATCCGGAGATAACCAATCCTATTATCCCCAGTGCTCTATTAGATAATTCGTATAAATGATGAGCATTCAGAACGTTTTCCATCCTGTGTTGATGATAAAGCCGATCGATTTCCAGGTATCAATATGAACGCCAGCTGACCCACTACAGTTACCTCAACCTATCGTAATTGAACAGTCTCAAGGTCATCCGACACTTCCTCACGTGCGTAAAACTGCACATTACGGTTGATTCGCGGGCTTAATTCTAACGACGATTAATGCCTCTCAGCGATGGCAATATCATGTACCGACCATTTCACAAATACTTACCGTTTGAGTCTAGCATTGAACACCATAGTCGGCTGTCGTTACTTTACTTGACACAACTTAGTCCTAAGCTAACCTTTCCACGAGAATAAGGTCTAGGGTAGATAATGAACGATTTTAAGATTGTCGATTACATAATACCGGTCACTTTTCTTAGTGAAGTTGGGGAAATTGGCAATGGTGGCAATAACTACGATTTATCGGTTTTTGTATGTTACATAAACGCGATACGGTCCCCAGCTTGATGCCAACATTTGCATTAGTTCGTGAATGCCTCAAACGAGGTGTCTAAAAATAGGCGTATCCGGCGAGGGAATCACAACCTTCTGCATGTCCCGTGATTGCGACCGGGTTATACATTGTTCATCATAGCTTTGGGCCGATTATCCAAATATTGTACGTCGTACGTCAGCATGATGAAAATCTCAAACGACTAACGTACTCACGTTTTGAAAAAAAGCTGAATGATTTAGATGATCTCGATAATAAGCTGGTGGACGTATTCGCTGGATATGAATAGCATTCTT
>JACCGJ010014609.1:0-36133 GCA_013407085.1 Atriophallophorus winterbourni
TAGACTTGTGAAATTTGTTATCCCGTAATACATCTTGTAATTTTTAGTTAACTTAATTTCTAGCACTATTTCGACTTAAATGTTTACCATGTCTTAAATTGTTCAACAATTTGTTCACATGTTCGAAGCATATTAAACTGAAACTTAAAAATAGTGCAAACAATTACCGCGATTAACTTTTTGGATATAAATCGAGATATATCTCTAGTATTTAATTCCAAAATAACATACATTGTTTTACTATATTCTTAAAATTATCGCGAACTTACCGACATTTAGACTTGCCGATTCTTAATGAAATGGATAGAATTAAACATAGTGTGCTATAGCCATAATAACCCTAACGATGTGTTTTAATTATTTCCTGCTGCCATTCACATTATCGAGAAAATGAAGTCCATGTTTACTCCCAGAAACCATTTGTGTAACATGATAATCAAAAAAGAATTTAAATGTTCAAGTGGAATATATTTGAATTTTCTGCTTCAGTCAAATCAGCAAAGTGAAATTTGGCTCAAACATCTAGTTTGTTGTTAGATCATATGCTGTCGCATTATAACAGCATTGTTTATTCCTGTAATTCAAAATTAATTATTATCATCATCAATCGTGTGTTTAAAATTTGCTACGAATGCTTTGTACAGAAACTTCCCCCGTTATTAACTTTAGCTTAACTTACATCATAAAAAATTTATTGTATAAACGTCTCAGCGAATGAACACGACAAAATTTTGAATGCAGTACATGCTTTATAGAGCTTCATTTAAGAACATTTTTGCCATTGTTGCTTAGCTACTTAAAATGATGAAAAATATATGATTAATTCGATTGACATTTTTTCTGTTTCACAGCAATGTGTCCAGTAATAATTATTCTCTTTTGGTCAGATATTTACTAACTAAACTAAGGGAATTTAAAATAGGCGGCCTAACATTTGTTTTTCAAAATTAATACATAATTTTACTCTATATCCAAATATTATCCGTAGTATTGATTGTACCTATGTGAATTAGTATTATTGTTTAGTCGAACCGATTTCCGCGTTCAACTGTAAAAAATTTTCACCGTCAGCAAATCTAATGTCATTGTAATCCATCAAGGGATAATGGATTATTGCAGTATGCACGGTGATTTTCACTTCAAGCGGTTTGGCTCGAGGAGATTTAAAATTTAACGGAGAATTGTCGATGGTTAAAGGAGGGCGAAATCTGTAACAACATTGTTTTACTGTGCCTAACAATTGACCTTGATACATCCTTCTCGTTCATTCGTATTCCGTGATTGCTTTCCTCTACCTTCGTGCAGCTTTTGGATACCACGGTAAATAATCCATCTCCTGTTTCTTCTTCAACATTCCTATGGACTTTATTGTAGTGGTCAGTCTACTACAAATTGGTGAGCCCGAAATACACGGATGCTTCGTGTTTTTTTTCTGGTACATCAAAATCTTCCCGCTTTACATCGGGTGTTTTCAGGTAATTTTTATTACCTCGCTTAATCGTGCATTTTCGCATCAATTGATCCTGTTCATCATGTTTGAATATGAACGCGTTATTTCGCATCGACGGTCATCACATTACCCAGTTTTATTCCACAGGCCCTTTGGTTTGGTTTTCATTTTTTTAAAAACTGAATTTAGTTTTAAAATATAATTGATGAATCCGCTATGTTTTCACAATTCACGCAAAACTAACCGCGAAAGTTTTGATATAGGTACGTGACGCAGTTCTGAGTGCACCCATAGGTGACCGCTACCGTATCGTCAAACAGGCCATTATTTCCCGCACGGTCCCGTCTGAACGATCTAGGCTACATCAGCTGTAAGCAACTTAGAAATTGCTAAGCAAAAGCCTTCTACCATACTAATGAACCTCGATCGGGTCATCGCACATTGACAATTACTTACTAAAGGAAATCTGGCTCCAGCGTTTATCTGAGAGCGTGAAACTCATCTTAGTTGCTGCAAAAAGCACTCTGGTATCTTAGGTTTTGGAAATGGCGAGCAACATCGCTGAATGTATCCGTACCTATCCAGATACCCATATTTCCACGTAACCGCCAAACAATCACTCACATGGTAATACAGCGGAAGTCAGCGATGCGGATCTGCTGACTAAGTTTGCAGCTTTACGCATTGAGTTTGAAAACCTCACACTCAACTATAAGTCACGATCACGCACCCCATGCAGCCGACACTCAAGTAGTCACACTCGGTCACCGGTTTGCTGGATAGATCGGAAAGACGGCGATGATGCGTGGCGTTGCATCAAAACCTGCGCCCATCTCACATCGCCAGCTAAAAACTCCGGAACCGACAGCTAACGACGACTCCTGTCGTTGGCCTGAAAAAATTAAGTCGCTTTTTTAAAATCAAAGAAAGCTCCTCAGGTCTACATGACAAACTAAAAGCCAGTAAGGACGTTTGCACATACGCTACAGCGTCCGGTGTTTGTCAACGCATAAAAATCCGCTGACACGCCAAAACCCTATTAAAATCTTTTGTCGAACCGGATAAAAGTTTCTCTCACATCCACGTAGACCTCGTTGGCCCGTTACTAAATTCACGTGGCTATACATACATCCTCACCTGCATTGACCGTTTCACCAGATGGCCCGAGGCATTTTGGCTACGAAACTGCCCTTCCGATACAGTTGTACAAGCCTTATTTGAACATCGGGTAGCACAGTTCGGTTATCCGAGTAATGTTACATCGAACCAAGGTTCCAATTTCGATGGCGCCTCCAGTAAATAGCTGACTACCCTGGGTGCCAACATCGCCAAACTAACGCCTGCCACCCAGTTGCGAATGGCATAGTGGAAAGGTTTCACAAGCAACTTGAAGCGGCATTAATGGCAAACCTAAGTATTAACTGGACCGAAGTCCTACCTATTGCCCCCCTTGGTTTAAGGTCAACCTCTAAAACCCTCTTGCAAGCCACTGCCGCCGAATTAACATTCGGTCGTACAATCACATTCCCTGGTAAATATATCTCCCCGGATAGGTAATTATCATTTGCCCATGCAGATTACGTCGCGCGCGTGCGACTTTGTACGAGTAGTTTCTACTTACCACAACCACTACTTCAGGCCAAACAGTCCTACGTGATGAGAGAGTTTGCACCTTGCCAATATCACTTTTTCCTCGTATCCCTCCTTACACTGGACCGTGTAGGATATTTAGGCGGTCCTAAAAAACAGTTTTGTTTGACCGTGATGTTTGACACGACACAATCTTGATTGACATAGTCAAAGTGGCGTTTATGGACAACAACGTTGACTCAGCTTATCCGTCAGACCCGAACACCAGCACCACAGGTGATGACCCCTACCTCACCATCCACTATCTCAACACCAACTAACACAACGGCTAGACGAGCAAAATGGCAACCCGTGAAGTTCGCCGAAAATGTAGCACATTTCAAGGTGTTATCGTCACTTAGCATATGCTTGTGCATGTGTTCCCACCTCATCACTATGACTCGTTTGTGGCCTCAAACCCATGCACCTCCCACTGTGGAAACTGTGGCACGTTCCACTCACGAATCACCGACGCTTGTCGCCATTCTACCCAGTAGATCGACATACACACATCCTCCGTACATCCCTCCTGGTTCACATGCACTTCTCGCTGTGGAAAACGTGAAACGCGCCACGCACGGATCGCCGACACTTGTTGCCATTCTACCCGGGAGCACCAACCATGAGCATAAGCCGCGCAACACGAAACCTATCAAACAATTTCCTCACCAGCCCGACTACACGCCACTCAGCTTTCTTTAGGCAAGGCTGTTTGCCATCAACCCTGAAAGTGCAGAAACTTCTCTGCACGGACTATGTTTCCAAAGCTTCTGGTTCTTCGTTATCAAGCTTACAGATGTGCTGACATATGCTCGTACTGGATACGTACTGAGACCATGCAGACGAGCAATTCCCGCTGGCAGCGAGTTCATCCCATATGATTTGGCTCAGGCAACACGTTTACCTTATTTGACACGTGACTCGGCTTATAACTGATCGGTTTTTCGTGTACCTTTCCCTGGTCATCACCGACAATCGACCCATGCAGTTCAAGTGCCTTTGGCAGACTTTGAAGTGACTAATTGCCGAGAGACTATGTTCCAGCCTGGAACGACCTGACAACGCTTGGCCTGTTCAAATGTCAATTCCTGATCAGAAGTCTCCTCTGACCAGACTTCTTGGAAGAGGGCTGTGTAACAACATTGTTTTACTGTACCTTACAATTGACATTGATACACACTTCCTGTTGATTCGTGTCCAGCGATTTCTTCTCTCTACCTTCGTGAACCGTTTGGCTACCGCAATACATATTTCATCTCCTGTACCTTTTCTTCGACATTCTTGGGGACTTTATTATAGTGGTCAGTCTACTACACATCTCACCGAGCTCAATTACGGGCATTAGAAATTTCAATCGAGGCCGTGGATACAAAGGAAAACTTTGATCTAAAAACACTTTTTTAAAGAATCCTAAGGAAACTAGCTTGAAACCGATGCCTAATATTCCAGGTTTAATATTTTTAACAGTGTCTGTTAAAAAATTACACCTTCCAATCATACGTTGTCACGGATCTCATGTTTCAGATTTGCAGATTGAATAAGCTCACAGAGTATATAAAAGCAACAATTTTGGACTACATGTGTGGAGACAGGGCTAAATGAAGTACCGCAGAAGGAAGTTGGCTCTAAATAAACTATATATACATATTGTCAAGTTGGTTGATATAAAACACGGGGAAGATTGCTTGCTAGCAATCAGTTAAAGGTTTTGATTAGCAATTTAGAGAGCATTGCCAACAAACGCAGTTTAACTAAATATTTTGTTGTAATTACCAGATTTTCCTATTAACGATATGCTCATTTCTTGTCTTGTACGCTGTTCATTTGAGCATACGTAGTATCAAGGCCATTAATATTAATAATAACATAATAAAAATATAATATCAATTTTGTACAATATGAATATTAATATCGAAAATATAGTCTGTTCTCCTATGAAATAGATACGTTTTGTTTTACGGTATTGTAACGCAATTTAAATAATTTCTCATCACATTTTTTAAAAAGATGGTGTTTAATTAATTTATTTGAGCCAATAACCATGAAATTGCATTCTGAAATTCTTATTTACAGATCTGAGAGTGTAGTTTTTAAACCATAGCACACCTTCAACATGCAAATTTGAAAAAAACTAGGTGTAGTATTTTCCAATTATACAGCAAAGTGCATACAAAGTTGAAGAAAAACTGATCAAGTTCAGGTAAACTTCCTATTGTGAATTATTTTGTTTCAATGAAAATATTTAAGATAAACAACTTTGATATTTGTGCGTAGCAACATTTTGACGCATTATGATAATGCGGTTAAGAATGTTTTTGCACATTTCAGTATTTCCTATCTTTTTCATGAATTGTTCATAATTTGTAACATTTTTGAATGCACTGATTTTTACTTACCAACTTCTACAGCTAAAAGAGATTAAATGAACTAGAGAATTTCAGTATAAAATGAAAATATATGTGTGAAACGTTTGTTCTGATGAAATATTTTTGACCAGATTTTCATGGGAAATTGTTTTAAGCCTGTAAGCCATTATTGGGTAAGGTTGTCAGGACCAATATAGGTGTCAGGAAAATGCAGCCAAATGACGATCATTGTACCAGATCATGAGCTCAAATTTATATAAATGTTATTTATCACTTTGGTCTTACCAACGTCATCGAACATTAGAATACATGCACGTAACTTGCATACCATTTCTCCACAATAACTAGGAATGTGGATCCTGAGTCTACATGTCCCTACCGGATAAATATAAACAGCACGAAACTTTTCGTGGTGACTATGTAGAAATGCATGCAAATGGAGTTTTCTATGGTATTTGCAAAAATGTTTCGATTGACGACTCACGCATTTTAACTTTTTTGACGGAAGCTGTAGAAAATAAATTCGCAACGTAAAATTCTCAAACGGTACGGAAAATATAAATTTATTCATATATAAATATACATTATATATATATATATATATATTATTCGGCTCATGCAGTTGGGTTTTCATTCAGCAAACTAGGTGTAAAATAAATGTATTGCCACAAGTTTTTGAAATTAATCCTCAAATAATCAATGAAATGTTTTTAATTAAATTGATAAGTTTAAAACAATTTTCAATTTAATCCACATCATCGAAGTAATAAAATTTTAATTTATTTAGGAATCTCAAGTTAAACATTTGCGTTACATTACCTATCATTTGTTTATTTGATGGTAATCATTCAGATGTGACTAGTTTTCATTGAAATGTCGATAAGAAACAGTACCAGAGAACTATTTTAAAATGTTTTAACACCAATCAAATTTGCTTCATAATTGTAAAGTTTGTGACAGTTTAGTTATTGATTGGAATTTGATTGCCAAGTAATCACGCAACTGATAAACCTACAGAACACAAAAATTAGGAAAAAAATTTCAGTTGTTTTAGATGTAAGGAAAACCGTTGATTAAGATGTCAAACCTGTCCTAATATCGCCACTTAATTTATCACCTTATTCAAGATACAATTCCGATAATGGCATTAGCATTTTCATCAATCGTAATTTTTTTATTATTTGCGTAATGAAACTCACATTTCTCTGAATCAATTGTTTTTACTGAAAGGGTACAATCAGAAAATTACTTGATTCTTTGCTAGAAGATATCATAAAATTCACTCATTGCAAATGCGTATTCGGATTTAGATCAAAATCTTTGTGTGATTGCTATACACTAATTAATTAGCAGGCAATCAATTTGTATAAATCATTATAAGTTATTCATTCTAGGAAACATTTTTAGAAAATAGATATGTGCACATGCAAACGTCTCCCATCGAATTCGACCTCGCACACTTATACACCCGTCAAAGAGGAGGTATAGATGAATTACATCAGGTGAAATTATAAACCGATTTAACGTCTATTACGTTTTTCCCACAGGAATCGTATTCATTAGATCCAAAATTAGTCACGTCCCTAGAACGCCACGAACACTTAACGCGTTGTCCCCTGATGTTAACCTGTACAACGCTAATCACATCCACTCACGAATATCACAATACAAGAGAATGCCGATTGGTCATCTAATTTCCCAACTTAAATATACTACAAATCAATGGAAGCACTTTCCAACGGTTTGGATATTTTTCTAACTATGCTTGAAACATCATAATCAGTTTAATTGCTTTTTGAGGTCTGAATAACAGAATTTTGCAAATTACACTTTGGCATTATAAACAAGAAAGTGAAATAATAATCATAGAATCGCCTTCGCAGAGTCACTCCAGTATGCGATGAATGCCCACTCATTTCAAGCTAATATATTTTAGCATGACCGAAACATAAACATTGAAGTTGGATTTCTCAGAAGGACTTGATAAGATAAAATTCTCAATAAATTTTTCTGTTAAACGTTGGCTTCATCAGCTAAATTGGACACAAATCTTGATGAGCATTTTGACGTCGGAAAGCATATTGAAAGTGCTTCCGAGTATTAACACAATTCAATAAACATCACGTTCGAACAATTGAAATATCATTTATGACATTGAACGATCACTGACCTTCCGCGAAATATACAGGTGAATGTAATACTTTTGTGCAAAAACAATGAATTAAAAGAAACTTAGAATATATTACGAAATATGTAAATAAACAATTGCTATTTGATTGAAAATTACGCTGTTTTTTATTCATAAATCTTTGTGTTGAACAACAAATGCAATGTACATATGTATTTTGCTCATATAAATGTAAGGTGATTAGAAGATTGTATAATCTATAAACCTATTTTGATGCAAATATAAGTAATAACTTCATTAAATATTGGACTATGGAATTCTATCTAAACATTTCAGTATGTACATATATGTGCAAACATACAAATCCGGAGAAACATTCATTAATACCTAAACAAAATTGGTCGAACGATTAAGGGCAGCCCAGACCTATAGGTCTGCAGATAGGTATAAGATATGCGTTGTTGATGAACTCAATTCCGGTTTTGCCCACTTTTTAAAAGTTTTGAATATTTTGTACTAATTAGTAGTCACAAATACGTTTCTTTTAAAGAGGTAAAATTATTGAATGTTTGAGAGGGGGTGAAATGAACGCTATCGCAGTTAAACGTGTTTAATTCGGTTTCAAAAGTACAATGTAATGTTGATTATCTTACCAATGGGCACTGTGTTCTTTTCATCCAAAATTACTGAAAAATATAATTATTATATATAAAGAAATTAATAAAGAAATTAATTTGGGGCAATTAATGTTACTTTCTGATTGCAATGTATGTATAAGAATGACGCGTTGCAATATATTCTTCACTTTCGAGATTTTGGTGAGGTAATGACTTGGGCGTATAAAATATTTTCCATATTCGGTGACGCAATGATAACTAACATAATCACTCCTATATATGTGTTATCAAATGATATTATTATGAATAGCGCCCATCCTAACAACGTGGATGTTATAATACAGTATGTGGAACAAATAAAACAAATAAAAGTGGAAAGTTATGATAATGTCCTAGTAAAATTTTGTGATTGTTTCTTCACAGTTTCACAGAAATAAAATAGTACAATTAGTTAATAATTAACATTTTCAAGAATCTCATACAGCAACATACCCTCACTGTCCTCAACTAGATAGGATGACGAAAAAATGAATTAGCTTGGGCTTTAATATATATATATATATATATGGATATATCTATATATTATAATAGATATATAATATCTATATATATGATATATATATATATGAGTATCCATAAATCAACATACCTTGGCTTATCCATATGTCTCCATCTATATTCAGAAGATTCAGTAAAATTGCTTTCATGTTATTCAGTATTTGGTAAAAATCGAGGTTCAAATTTTGATAATTCACCATTCAAATCGCTCACCTCGCACTAATTTACCTCTTTTGCATTTGACATCTGCAAGTAGATAACGTCAATTATAAATTTGAAGGTGTTCATGCTCCTATAATAAAATTTCTGATATGATCTCACATTATTTTGTTTCAGTATAATGAACATAAATTCATTCGATCAGTATATTATGCTGCTCACATCCCCTTCACTTACAAACCACAAACGGTTTCTGGCCTTTTGCTGTCATCTGCTGCATACTATATGCGTTTTTGTTTAAATGCGAAATGATATTTTTAACTCTTGTATTTTATCCGTTTCAAGAAAAAGTTAAAACATCATAAGTTATTCACTCCAATGGATTATGATATTTAATTGACAAGTTTTCATTCAGGAAGGAATATCTTTGGCACTAATAAGATTTTCTAATTTTTGTTGCAGGTTTCTTCACTGAAATCTCTATTCATTGATTTAAATTAAATTTGGCTAGACTATTATTTCTGTATATGATAATTGCAAACAAGAGACAAAATGCTGCAAATGTTGTGACGATTTAGTGCTCTAATATTGATATCCCCTTCATCTGCTTTAGTTTCGAATATGCCAAGACAGGAACGCGGTGAGCAATTCAAAAAATCTGGACAAAATAAACCATTTTTATTTCGAATAAGTTTTGTAGAAATTTAGTTATTTTTAATGCAATTCACTCTGTCTTTTTCGTCCGAATGTATTTTGTATTATTTGTAGAAATGTTTTTTTGCAAGAAAGCTTTCAAATTTAGTGTATTAATGATAATTTCAAAACGTGCAATTAAATTAAACCTTCTGAATTATTTACAATAACTCTTAAAAATTCAAAAAAACGGCTGGAGGGTCAAGATCGTACTTTTCCTGAATGATGGCCTCAAACTGCACAAAATCGGTTTTGTTTCTTGTGGGATGAAATGCACACAAATGAGCATATTCTTTTGAAAAATGTTTGCGTGTTTTGCACTTATATTTTTCTTTTTTCAACTTACATTGTTTTTCTTTACTAGACACTGAAAGATATTTATTTATAAAATGGTTGAAATGATTATTATTGTTAAAAAATAGTGGTTTTGGTCAGGCATTCGTAATCGGTTTTTTTTTATCTTGAACAAATAAGGTAAATATTATAGCATTGCAAAATTATAAAATTATAAAATAATGTCCTAATTTGAATGTTGATTTTGCGACGTCCAGGCTGATTTTTAACACGTAAACGCTACTACTGGTGATTGGTTTGACAATGCAATCAAGCACGTCGCACGTTGAGGAAACCCAGATTCTACAAACAGATCACTCATAATGGAGCATAAACTGAATAACTCATCTAAAAATGTGAAACAGTCGATGTAACTGTCAAAACGTGATTAAGACAAATTCGCATATAGTTAATTAGGTTGACAATTCTGTTTTCTATAATTCCTCGTTTTCATTGCTGACTAAATTAGATATTACTGGCCTGTCGTGATGTAGAAAATCAACCGAAAACCGATAAACGTGTGGTAGTGCAGATTTTTTCATTTACTTGGTCGACAAAATCCACTGTGTGGATCAGTTATTCGAAGGTTGGCTGTGCCAATCTGAATAACTGTGGGTTCCTAGTGTAAGTTCATATAGTACAATTCAAATTTTTCAAGCCTTAGTCAATATAATCTTGTTTTCATCGCATTATTAAAAAAACACTTAGAAACCAGTTTTATGATTCACACACGTGTTTTCGGAACATTAAAATTTTGCCAAAATCATAACTTATTCAATATTATCCTGCCTCGCCGCTGAATGCGGTGTCTAAGAGATATCATACTAGTGTATTTCGTCAATTCCTTGTGTATCCAGCCAAACGCAAACATTTTGAACATTTTTCAAAGCATGTTCCGCTCATTTGTAGGCTTGAACCACATATTATCCTAATTGATCATGTGGACAATAATAACCTTTCCTATAATGATCTTCATGTTCAGTGTAAACGTTTTCATTTGTGTTGCCCAATCTACACACAAGAAGAATATTTGCATTTGAATTTATGAATAGAATGATTCGAAATTTATGAAGGTAAATAATCTTTCATTTGAGTATTAAGCCATATTTCCCAGTTGTGATTAGTGCACTGTCTGACAAAGTTTATGATTCCGACTTCATAATTTAACCAAAATCCGCTCCAAATTATTCGTTTATTATATTATCAAACTTGGGATAATGTTGTGGAAGTAATGATCAAAGAATGTGATTTTATTGTTTCCATTGAAAGTTTTATTTTATAACGTCTATATTAGTTAAATTATTTCTGAAATTTAATTCAGAATATAGATTTTTTTATTCAAGTAATTGGCAACTCAGAAATTATTGTGATGAAAAAATCATGTTGCATATCTGTCATCGATTATACTGAAAGTTCGAAAACAAACCTATGTGAAAAGTAGCTGGAAAAAGATTATTATCAATGACGATTTGCATTCACTGACTCATAAACCGTAATAAAACGGTGCATATTGTTATCTTTTCGTGAAGATAGCGTTTATATATATATATATATATATATATATATTATAAGCTGAACTAGAACGACGTTTAGTTTGAAAAATGTTGACATGTGCTAAATGATTCCAGACGATAACACTAATTTCAACATAAAATGATTTCTTTGAAGCTCAACTAAAATATCAGTTCCAAACCAGCCGTTAAAAAATTATTTAGTCTGATGTTTCAGGTTGATTTTTCCAGTCATCAGGCACCGTAATTTTGAAGCCATTTCATCGTGAGAAGGAAAATGAATCGTCAGTCATGCAGCTTTAGTGAAGTAAAATTGCCTTATGTTTCACTGAAATAACTATTGATCCAATACAATGCGATTTGCAATAAATGCCTAGGCTGTTAACTCGTTGCAGATTTCGACGATTGAATTTCCAGGATAAAATTGTGTTTCCAATAAACTTTCGAAGTATCTAACGCTGGAGATTTGAGACTTAATGAAAAAGATTTCATTACGCCTTCTGACAATCGAGGAGGAAAACAAGTATATAAACACGAAATAATAAATAGGCTCTGTTTCACCGCACTCATTTTGATCCTAAAGATGCAAGTAATTAGCAACGTTTTATTATAATAATGAGTGATTTTGATTTTGAAGGATTGATGTGATGCATGGTGAGTGCAACACTATTAGGAATCTCATCTTTGGAAAATCAACCGCATAAATAAATATAAATATCAACATTTGATTTACACGATATTCATTCGGTAAAATGGAAATGAATATAATGTTTAGGAATTTGTATATATAAGCGATTTAAGTTGTTTGGGTTAAATGTTTTCTTAGATATTGGAACAACAAGAATGACATTAGGAACAGGGAACATTGCCCGCCTTATTATCGAAGGAATATCGATCCCTTAAACGTGATTTTCATTAATTGAGCACTTATTAGAAACCGGTCGAGTCGTCGAATTTCACAATGTAGATAATCTAAGATGCAGCAAAAAAATCGAGCACAGTTTCATCTCCTTAATACATATTGCAGTATTAGATACTTCAAAATATTTTGAAACCTAACGGTTGTAAATATGCAATGCAATTTGAAAAGAAAAGGAAGTAATAAATAGTGCACATCACCACCAGGTCAATTACTATTAAAAGCTTCCAGAGCGGTCAAGGCCAGTGAGCAAAGTGTCAAAAGTCACACGATTATCTGATTATGGGCGATAAATCGGTGGCGAAATATCACAGGAACACCTGCGGTGATCTTGTGACGAAAAGACTATGTTTCAATGACTTGGCATATGTGCTTGCGTAATGCGGTATGTGCAAATAGATCTAATATGAATATTATTTTTCTTCGATTTGACAAGGTGTGATACTTGTTTTGTCTGAAACGCGTTCAGTTTTCCCACTACAACGTGAGGTACAATTAACCCCGACTTTGACCAGGTTCATTATATCATGTAGGCATGAATGTACACAAAAAATAATATAAAAACTTTAAGGTTTAGCATAGGCTGTTCGCATGTGTAGTGAAGCAGGGAAAGTAAATGGAATTCTTGAGTCATTTTTCAGTCAGGACTATGAAACTTGGTTTGACTTAGCTCCAATCTAAAAACCAAATATTAGCTAGAAACTGTTCGAATCGGTTGCGCACATTTCCATTGTGACTGTGCGATCAATCCTCAAACATATTTCAATGAATTGCGCAACCAATATTTTATCATACTTCATAATGCACTTACTTGTTTCTCCGTTCAAAATAACCTCAACTGCAAACGTGAAAATGGTTATTAGAAATGTCAACCAATTACGAAGCAGTACCCGAGAACTTATGGTGTTTTCATCATTGTATATTTTATTACAATAACCCTGCATATTTCATTATTGTTTGTTTTAATGATGCATGTAAATATGTACACAATTTTGAAAATACGATTAACGCCGCGCTCGTGTTCTGCTTTGGGACAAGTATATCGCGTATGATCAGTTCGAACAAAAACAAAAGAGCATGAATTCAAATTAGTGGTAAGTAAACGTTATGGGTGTATGGGCGAGTGGGTGTGGCACGTAATTGACGCATGAAGGAGCGTAAGCGATTGACATAGTGGGGAATAGTAATGTCAGCTGCAACGTCAGGGGATGCGATCAATTCACCTGGGAGACGGAGTGGTGTGCCGTAAACCATATCTGCTGCAGAACAATCGAGATCGGCTCTGACGGTAGCACATATACCAAGAAGGATCACTGGCAGGTTCTCTGCCCAGTTTTCGGTATTACCATGTGACATCAATGCTTCTTTCAGCTGTCGATGGAACCGTTCAACAAGTCCATTCGCGCGAAGATGATAGGCTGTGTTTTTGATGTGGTTAGAGCCGAGGAGTATAGTCAACTCACGAAAAAGGGTAGATTGGAACTGTGATCCACGATCAGTAGTAATAGGAGATGGAACACCGTAATTACTTATCCAGTATTGTAAAAAGTTTTTCGCTAGGGTCTCAGCTGTAATATCGGTGATGGGAATGGCTATAGGCCAGCGGCTAAAACCACATCAAAACCACAACCTATCATCTTTGCGCGAACGGACTTGATGAACGGTTCCATTTACAGCTGAAAGCAGCATTGATTTCACATGGTAATACCGAAAACTGGGCAGAAAACCTGCCAGTGATCCTTCTTGGTATACGTGCTATCGTCAAAGCCGATTTCGGATGTTCTGCAGCAGATATGGTTTACGGCACACCACTCCGTCTCCCAGGTGAATTGATCGCATCACCTGACGTTGCAGCTGACATTAATATTCCTAACTATGTCAATCGCTTACGCTCCTTCATGCGTCAATTACGTGCTACACCCACTCGCCCATACACCCGTTACGTTTACCTACCAAGTGATTTGCATTCATGCTCTTTTGTTTTTGTTCAAACTGATCATACGCGCAAACCCCTGAAAGCCCTATACACCGGTCCCTTCGAAGTCGTTAGCCGCTGTGACAAATACTTCGTCATCAAACGAAATGGTTCTCGAGATACTGTTGCAATTGATCGATTGAAAGCAGGTTTTATCGAACCAGTCTGCGATGAAACACCGCATCCAGACGTTCGCACCCCAAGTGGTACCCCGGATTTTGACCTTTTCCTTTCAACCCCACCCACTTCTCAGTCGACCCAATCAACGCAACCATGTAAACTCTCTCTTCCATCATCTGACTCACCCTCTCCAATTCACAAAACTCAATCAGGCCGGAGAGTCAGGTGGCCTGCAAACCTTGAAGACTACGCTGATTAACTATATTTTCGTTTCGAGCGTTTCACTCTCTTCTAACGCTCTAGGCAGGGAGTATTATGGTGTTTTCATCATTGTATATTTTATTACAATAAACCTACATATTTCATTATTGTTTGTTTTAATGATACATGAAATATGTACACAATTTTGAATACACGATTCACGCCGCGCTCGTGTTCTGCTTTGGGACAAGTATATCGCGTGTGACTGCCTGGGATTTGTATGCTGTTATTCGTTGCGAACTGCGGTCCGGTTTATTGCGTTCAATAACCAGAGACCTACTTTGTTAGTGGTGAAATCTCCGTTAGATCAACCGCTACAAACGCAACGACTTTAATTTATATCATAAAGTGATTATGAGCTGTAAAACCTGGGAAATATTTTGCGGTATTGCTTTCTTCATTTTACATTAAATTTTCAGAATAAGATTATTAAACATGTTAATGTAAATCATATATAAAATAATAAACTGCCGATTATTATGCAGCTCCAAACATGTTAGACCTAAAGCTATTATAAAATATTTGTATTGAATAACAAATTGACGGTTCCCAAGGTTGTCACAGCCGGGGTGGTGGTGGGGATAAGCTCCCGCTACCTACAAAATGCTCCCATACGGCGTGCGTCTCAAATAGCCTCTGACAACCGAAGCCCAACTCCTGGCCTGCTCGTGGCGGAACTGCTTCTACTGACAGGAGAAGGGGCGAAGGCGGGTGACTGGCGCCTCAAAACCAGTTCGCTTCGGGTAGATGGAGCTCGTCAGCCTGGGAGGGCAGTCCATCTAGGGGATGGAAACCCTGACTCCAAACCTCCGCTTCCTGCGGATTACACAATCACAATACTCCGCCGAGGACGGTCCCAAGCCCGTCTGCAAAAGGAGGAGGGTTAGACGCGGGGTCAGCAACCCCACTCTGTAAAAACCTCAAACCGCTACTGAAACCAAAGCAACATGTCATACCAAAGGAAGATCTCCATGCTTGAATCGAGAAGAAACCTCATCTGAGGTAAAAATGAAGCAGACTGGTGAAAGCCCACCGGAAGCCAGTCAGCAGATGAATCTTCTGTCGATGAAAGCAACAACTAAGATTGCCACATGGAACGTCCGTACGATGTATGAGACCGGAAAGGCTGCACAGGTCGCGAAAGAAATGCAAAAGTATGGTATACAACTGCTGGGAATATGTGAAAGCAGATGGAATGGATCTGGCATGCTGATTTTGACATCCGGGGAACGGATTATTTACTCAGGTCATGAAGATGAGAACCATAGTCATTCGGAAGGCGTCGCCATTATGTTATCCCCAATAGCTGCAGGCGCTCTCATTGGATGGGAACCCGTTGACTCACGGATAATCACAGCCAGATTCAACTCCAAGGGGAGAAATGTGACGGTAATTCAATGTTATGCGCCCACAAACAATGCTAGCCTTGAGTCGAAAGAAGAATTTTACGTGCGTCTGCAGTCTGTCCTAGACAAGACACCCAAGCGAGATATCAAGATTTTGATGGGTGACATGAACGCGAAATTGGGTCCAGACAACACAGGGAGAGAATCTGTGATGGGTACGCATGCCCTAGGTGAAATGAATGAAAACGGTGAACTTTTCGCAGATTTTTGCGCGCTCAACGATCTGGTCATCGGAGGCAGCATCTTTCAACACCGAAACATCCACAAGGCCACCTGGACATCACCTGATGGTGTTACTGCCAATCAAATCGATCACCTATCGATTTCACGAAAATGGAGACATAGTCTCCTTGATACACGCGTAATGCGAGGTGCGGATGTTGCTTCAGACCACTACCTTCTAATGGCCAAAATTAAAATCAAGTTGAGAGCTTTCTGCGAAACCGGCAGTCGGCCTAGTGTAAAGTACCACACGCAGAAACTAAGGGAAGAGCGTACAAGAGAGATTTTCTCAATCTCACTGAAAAACAGATTCGAATCGCTCAACAACTTAACCCCTGAGCTCCCAATAAATGAACACTGGACCGCTCTGAAAGACTGTTGGCAAGACACTTGTAAGCACGTAATTGGCAGACGGGTAAAGAAAGACAAAGAGTGGATCTCGAGTGAGACTTGGACACTGATCAACTCGAGAAGGCAGCTGAAACAACAGATCCTCCGGTGTAAGGACACCAAGCAGAAAAACCAACTGATCAAACAATACGGCTCCCTAAATAAAGACGTGAAACGAAGTGCCAGAAGTGACAAGAGGCGGTTCTATGAAATGCTGGCAACGGAGGCGGAAAATGCAGCAGAAAAGAGAGACCTGAACACCGTCTACAACATTACCAGAACCTTATCAGGAAGGAAAATACCTTACGGCAAAATAATAAAGGACGGTGAAGGTAACCTTATCAGTCAGGAATCGGTGCAAAGAAAGCGATGGATGGAGCACTTCAAGGAACTCCTAAATCGACCAGCACCTACTTCAGTCACTGACATCCCACCTGCAACAAATTTGCTAGACGTAAACACCGACCCCCCCGGTCGAAATGAAATCCTTTCTGCCTTAAAATCACTAAAGAATGGCAAAGCACCAGGCCCAGATGGGATTCCACCAGAAGCTCTGAAGGCTGATTTGGACACCTCGGCTGATATGTTACTTCCTCTGCTGCAGAAAATCTGGTCAGAAAGACGGGTCCCAAATGATTGGAAGAGAGGTCATTTGGTCAAACTTCCTAAGAAAGGGGATCTGAGGCTATGCAAAAACTGGCGAGGTATCATGCTGCTCTCAGTCCCTAGTAAAGTACTTACACGCATCATCCTTATGCGTTTGCGCGACGCTATCGACCAAGTGTTACGGCCAGAGCAATCAGGCTTCAGAAAACAAAAGTCTGGCATCGACCAAATTGCGACCCTCCGCATAATAATTGAACAAAGCATTGAATGGCAATCGCCTCTTTGCCTCAACTTCATAGATTTTGAGAAAGCCTTCGACAGTGTGGACCGCGAATTCATATGGAAGCTTTTGCCACACTATGGGGTCCCACCGCTGTACATGGACCTCATAAAGCAGCTGTATGAAGGTGCCTCCTGTCAGGTAATTCACAACGGAAGACTGACCGATCCATTTGGAGTTGAGACTGGCGTTCGCCAGGGATGCCTGTTGTCCCCAATGATTTTTCTGTTGGTAATAGACTGGATAATGAAACAGACAGTAAAAGGTGAGAGGAATGGTATCGATTGGAAGGAATCCGAGCATTTGGAGGATCTGGAATACGCTGATGATGTCTGCTTGATATCACGTGACCCCCAACGTCTTCAGAGAAAGACCGATAGACTAGCACACTTTGCTTCATATGCAGGACTACGCGTGAATACCGAAAAAACAGAAGTCCTCCGTGTGCTAACTGATGAGCACCCATCAATCACCATCAATGGTAAAGCAGTCAAAGACGTCACGCAATTCGTCTACCTCGGCAGCATTGTTTCAATAAGTGGTGGCACGGACGAAGACATAGTCGCCAGAATCGGCAAAGCAAGATACGCGTTCATAGCTTTGAAACCCATTTGGGAGTCGAAGGTTCTATCAAAACGCACGAAACTCCGTATATTCAGAAGCAACGTCAAATCCGTGCTACTCTATGGATCGGAAACCTGGCGAGTGACAGCAAAGTCCTCTGGCCGCTTGCAATCATTCCACAATAATTGCCTCCGTCGAATTATTGGGGTAAAATGGCCAGAAAAGATAAGGAATCAAGACCTGTGGCAGATTGCTGCTGAGGACCCGATCGCCCAGCAGATCAGTAGAAGAAAGTGGAGATGGGTTGGGCATACTTTGCGGAAACCTAATGATGACATCACGCGTCATGCTCTGGTATGGAACCCAATCGGGAAGAGACGGGTCGGACGCCCAAGGCTATCTTGGAAGCGCTCGTGTGAAGAGGAGATCCGCAAGTGTGGACTTAACTGGAACGAGATCAAACTGGCTGCTATGGACAGACCAAAGTGGAGACAAGTTGCCGAGGCCCTATGTTCCTCCAGGAACTCAAGGGATTAAGTCAAGTAAGTCAACAAATTGACATCAATATGAATATGTATGATTGTTGGCACACCGAAACAAGCCATGGGCAAACTTTTAAATATTCGGTGGTATTTGATTACCATGGAAATTCTTTATCGTTTAGTTCAAACTAAACCATGTTGAAATTTTATTGATAATAATGAAATTATAGCATGTCATAACCACAATTGGAATAAGATTATTCAGCTGTGATTCCGATTCAATTTAATGGGTATAATGAATTTTTGTCACTATTGCACATTATACTGATTCCGGTGTGGACAATCCTGAAATGCACATATAGTTTTACCGTTTTTTACAAATAACAGTTGATCATTCAAGTGTGCTCAATGTTGATTAATCAATTTCACAGATTGTTAAGTAAATTTGTTAAAGTATTTTCCCAAACAACATGAGTACTGAACTCATGTCCCATAAAGACATTATCATGATTTGAATTTCTGTGATCGTTTTCTTTGTTGTTCATGGTTTCTTCCTTTATGAATGTATCAATGAGATGACGTTTTATCATTAATATACTATATTGTTTTAGATATTTAATTTTGTAACAATAAACAGGGATATAGAGTATTAGATGTGTTCTTTGTTTACGGTAACATTATCAGTATCACAGGGCGACAGTCGAAACGATAAACTCTACAATTTTAAAAGAATTACAAAATGACGTAATTACAAAAAACAATTTCATCGTTCGGCGGTTATACTGACAAATGTTTTTTAGAATTCATTAAAGGAATAAAACATTTTGACATACTTTTCCTTTCTTCAGCAGGAGGTATATTTGCTAAATGATTTACGGGATTTGAAATGGCAAAATATTAAAAAATGCAAATAAAATCAAATATGACACAAATAATTCAATGCATGCAGAATTAATTTCCGTGTTGAACTAAGCGAAGATAAATAAATGCTCAACTTAGATCAATTATTAATAAGTAGATTTCTATTATATCAATAGGGTCAACTTAGGTAATTGCGCTTATATCTCCACTAATTACCGCGCTCATATTCTAAAACTTCTGTTAATAAAGGGCTGTGTTGCTTATATGACCCGCACAGGCAAACCGCGGCCGGTTGATGAGTATTTTCCTCAACATGTGAAGACAATATGTTTACTATCTCTTTGAATCAAAACTATGCTAATTTATATATTTATTGCCTCATTTTAGTATGGTTCGTAAAAAAAATATGGGGTACAAACTCAGAAACAACAGGTAATCATAGTTAAGCTAAGGTCAACCGTGATTACAAACTACAACCGGTGTCTGGTTGCTTATCGTTATCAGGTGGAGACACTAAATTTGGTTTCTGTGAGCCTTGAAACACCGGAATAGTGGTAAGCAAATTTATAATTTTTTGCTTATTTACAGCATCATTGTTCGTCATAGGAACCCTAATTAACAGTAGCAATCTAGTATAACATTCTAAAACATTCTCGTGTATCTAAATGTTACATAATTTAAAACATATAGGAAGCCAGCTGAACTCAAAGTGTCTGTTTATCTCCGATGAAACAAGATTCAATAGACAATTTATTGAGGTGATTTTCATTTTTTATTTCTATGTAATCAACCCAAATTGACAACATAGAACTTACCGTATTGTTTTATCGCCAATTCAACATCTAAAGTTTGTGCGTAGAATGTTAAAACGAAGCTCATTATTGATGATACTAAAGTTTTATTTTCTGCGGTAAAGATAGCTAATGTAAAAAGTTGATCTAAATTTTCTGGGGAAAAATTATATGAATGCGCTTTAATATTTCTGTTGCGCAATTCACTGAATGTTTAAATTATCGTAAATACTTCAACAAACAACCTACCCCAATTATATTCCATCCGTTTAAATCCAACTTAAGGCATAGAAGAGAAGTATTAGCAAAAATCACTGATAATATTTCGCGATTTCAATAGTATTTATTGAAAAAAAGAAACATACCGAACTTGACAGGTGCGTCTAAATATGACAAATTTAATGGGTATTATAATACTTGTTAAGCAGTTAAAACCAGAAAATTGATTTCTACTTTCTTTTGATTATATCCATTGATAATCTCCATGTTTCTGTATCTGTTTACATTTTCATCGATAACATATTTATTAGTAAAGTGTCGAATACTTTGATGGTTAGAGTAAAACTTTAAAAGCTGCTCCCTTCACACGCGCGCTCCAATGTAGTAGCTCTTCTATCCAATGGCACAGCATAGGTGTCACGTAGCTCACGTTAAGGTAGATTTGTCACGGCACTAAATTGCTGGGCACAACAAAACACTTTTAAACCATGAACTCTGACCACCATGTATACGCAATTGTCTGCTAGTGTCTTTTAATAGGTCTTAATTTAAGTAACTTGGCAATGGATTGACATTCTCAGCAAAGGATGCAGCTGACGCTATGTTATGCTAAAGTATTTAGTCCATTTACGACTAGATCGACTAAAGCATTACCGTTATCGACTGTAACGCAACAGCTGAATGAGATCTAGATCAATTCACCTGATATTAAACGAGATTTGTGTCAAAAAACTTAGGAAATCACCTGGACGGACGGAATCACTGTGACTATACTGAAATCCTGTGACCAGCAGCGGTCGTTCAAATCAACTGGGTACAATCTCAGTTTATTGATGCTTCTATTGGGGTACCGCAATTTTCAGTCCTCCGTTCAGTACTGTTCTTGGTTTACATCGACGACCCACCAGAGACGCTATCATGAAAGGTTATTCTCTTTACTGATAATATCAAACTTTGGACGCGGATAGAATCAACTGCGGATTGTGTACAGCTGCAGAGTGTTTTCGATGCTCTCAGTGAATGATCGGAACGGAATATGTTGTTATTCAATTTCCAAAAATGCAAGATGTTGCAAATTGGTGATCGATTCCAATACCAATATTAATTTGGGCAGACGTCGAAGGCTGGACCGAGTCAGAAAGGGATCTTGCAGTCTGGGTATGCGTCAGCCTGAAGATACGCCTGTGTTGTGCTGTCATCTACAAGCGGGCTTCAAAGTTTCTGGGTATGCTGCGACGGATTTTCAGAACCTTATCGCCTGGAACGTTGCCCATCATCATTAAAGCCTATTTTATTCCAAACATGGAACATGCCTTACAAGCTTCGATTCCGTGGTTGAAAAATGATATATTATTGCTTGATAAAATAAAAAATCGTGCAACAAAATCGTAAGTGGTTCCCGGAAACTAACGTATGAGGAACGATCGAAAAAATGAGACATCCTACTCTCCTTCACGGAGCCTTCAAAGTGATGTGATACTAGCATACTAAGTATTACATACCCCACATTACGCTTGAAAACATTGATTCAAATGCCTTGTGTCACGAGATCCACGAAGCCACTCAGAGACACTACAAATCCCCCACTACCGTATCACCTGTCACCGAAATTTTTATTGTGTACGTGTCCGCTTCCTTTGGAATGGCTTACACGAAACTGTGTTCATCGCTCCCAGCGTCGAAACGTTCTTTTGACATTTAGACACTTATTTGTTGCATAACGATTGAACGATACCTGCGTTTTGACTCATTGTAAGTGTTGAACTGGACTATACTTGACATTACATGTTTATTTTATACCCCTTTTTCTGTACGAATATTTAATATGATATGGTAATTGTGAAACTACGTGCTTTTTGTGACCATAAATTTTTGAATCATGACACAAATTTCAGCGTATTTCAGCATATATATTTTTGACTTAATTTATGCATAGCAATTCCGATATGTAGAGAAGTAATGCTGTTGTGAAACCACTAATTTTACACGTCACATCCGATTCGTTTGGTTCTGCTCTAACATTTTGTTTACTATAAATAGTGTTTGTATTATTGGGTATGATGCGCGTTGTATTTGCCAACAATTTTTAAGCGTGCCTCGCAACACGTCAAGCTTAGAATTTTAAATTCCATTATCCATCAATCACAGGTAAATAATGGAGGTTAAATTCAATTCAATTCAATGGAATTCAGGCTTCAAGTCTAGAAGTGGATTTAATGTACTGCTCATCATTTGGATTGGATCGCTCCAGCTTGCACATCCATTTCCAGTCATTCAGGTTTATAATCCGAAACGTAATTTGTTTATTGTGTGGCTGCCCAACGTTTGACAAATTGAAATTATTTGCGTTCGAAGTACACAAGACCACTCCATGGATGTGATTTGAATCCTACGCATTAAAGTGCACGTTCACAGTAAACATATTTCAGGGACCATCCATGTAAAGCATCAACGAAATCTGAATAGATATTATCTGTGTAATAACCTTGGATCTTAGAGCTAGCATGGGTTGACAGTCAAAAACAGCAATTCCACTCAACGAAGTGTAGGTTCCTAAAAGTGATAATTACTTTTTATATTTTTGAAAATTACAAGAGTTTAACAGAGTAGATAATGTAGAGACCTACGTCTATCAACCACTTTTGCTAAAAAAAGATCAAAAACATTTATCATTGTTGAGCAACAAATTGCATTATTCACTCGAGCAATTTACCCTTGATTTATCTGAAATTCTTATTGTACCAAGCATACTCATATTACTTCAACTGAGATAAAAGTTCTATCATTAAATAATCAGTCGAATTTCACTCTGATTAAGTTTTCCAAAACTAAGATCCAAAGATGAAAGTAAGTTAATTTTTTAACTAAAATGATGTTTATCGTAATCTCAAAACAAAAGATCGAAATATTTAATTGTGATTTTCCTCATTCTACTGAATAAAACATTTATTCACCAATATATGGTTAAACTAGGAAGGTAGTAGGGAACGTAGGTTATTTGGTTGAAATATTAGATTCAATGCAATATTCTGAGCTTATTACGTTTACATATGCAGAAAACTGATGAACATTTTAAAACCACCAAAAACCAGTTGTGATTTGTCAATGCTGGGATGTGAGCCAAATTCTACTTTGATCATTCATCAGCGTTTTCAGCTGTTGATGAGGAACTCCTATGCGATTCTGTATTTGGAAACAGTGGTTCGTTTTTTAACCTTAATTAACAGTGGTCTAACTTAGTTTATCACTTATTCACTTTTCAAAAGATAACTAAGCCCAGTCTTACTGTCTTCACGTGATGACGGTGCATATCATATCAATTAAACAAGAATGCAACGTCAGATATGTTTTCGTGAAATGAAAGTAGTTTGTCGTTCAATGTCTTTATCAAAATACAGCAGCTTTTCAGTATTTTGACAGTTATAAATAACTTTCGAACAATCTATATTTTAAACAAGCGTCAAAATACTGTTTAATTCGGTTATCCGAATTTATAATTTGTCAAGTTTGCTCCATACATAATAGGAAACATCTTTGAATAAATACATAAAAAAACATTTTCATAAAAACAGGGGCTATCAACTGTCAAATAAAATAATTCATTTCGATCAACGTAACGTCAGATATTATTCAATTAAATTGCGGTAATAGTTTTAAACAAAAGCTTTAAGCACTTTAGGAAAATCTTTACACAAATCAAACTCACAATAGTCTTGGAATTTTCAACTAAAAGTTAATCATAAAGAAATTTTAATGCGGTGTAACTGACAGTTGGATGGAGTACAAATAATCTTTGTCTTCACTTTTATTCATAGTGAAAATATGGTCTTAATATGCTTTTCTTCGCCACACCGCAATCAATTTAGAAACAAATGCTATTTTAAGGATTCGATTATGATTACTTTCGGAGTGATTGATATAAGATCGTATATTTACGATTTCTTGAGCAATCATCGCATTAATTCCCAAACCACCCATGCATTTAAGGATTAAATTATTATCAAGATAAAATCATGTTTGCCCAATATATGTAATAGATAATATGGACGAAAAATTCGTATTAATTGAATTATGACTTATTATCGATGAACATCATTGACACTAATAAAATAACCAAACTTTCAACAGTGACATATTCAATTACCTTTCGCGAAGTGCATGCCGTTGAGCTTAACTAAAAATAGAAATATTAGTGGATTAATTAGTGTTTTCTATAGATTATTGTTATTTTCTATTTTATTTTTATTATTATAAATAATAATATAATTATTATTATTATCGTATACATAATGAGTTGAACTTCATGCAATAAACTTACTGATATCAAACGGTTTGTTTGCTTCAAATGGTATTCGTATACCTGGAATAATTCAATACAAATTAGATCTGAAGGCAAACTATCGGATAAAATTAAATCAAAACATTTTTTTAAGATTCACTTATAAAGCTCTATAATTTTCACATTTATCCTTATCACCACCAAATCCAAAAATAATTCTACTCAATGATAAGTTGGAATCAGGAACTCGATCCTTGTGCAAGTCGCATGTGAGGTACAAAGATATTTGTGAGAAACATAGTGAAGCTCTCCTCATTGACCCTACGGGTAAAGCATAACTTGCTCTAGACCGCTCACTGTGGAGGCCCAGTGTACAGCGTACATTCCAAGCAGAGGAAAAGTATGTACAGAGCATGAATCCATCATAAGGCTGTTAGATACAACCATGGTTGTCATCAACCGAATGAATCAAACAGCCAGCAAAAGAATTATAACGATTTCGTGACTCACCTTTCCTGTTCATTAGTTCCACTGTTAAAAATGTACGATCGATAATTTTTTTATTCAATTACTTATTTAACTAACAAAAAATGCTAACAGAGTATGACAAATGAATTATTTGAAACATTATGCTGACCAGCATAACATGCTCTTTGGATGATATACCGACAATTGATACGGAGAGTTTATGGCGTTGTCTATCATAGCAGTGTCGTGTGCGCAAAACAGAAAATGGTATTCTTCCCGAAGATCTACCGAATGCTAATTTGATACTATATGTTGCATCAAACAATTATATGAATATAATGTACATATATGGTCAACAACATTCCAATGATTTTGTACATTCATTGCTTATAGTTTGTTCATAATACTTTGACTTATTTGTTAAGAATTCGGATTGCGACATGTTTCAACAATATTCTCTATATGAATTTTGATATTTATTATTATTTGATTTATTTATTCCCTCACTTATGATTATTGATTCAATAGTTGAAATATATTGTAATTCAATTAGACAAACATACGTGACCCATTCGCGGTTGTAATCACTGTGATTGAACATAATAGACGATAATTGAAATAGATAAATTTGACGAAAATTATTCAAGAAATGCATGTATATTGGAAAGAGAATTCACTTATATAGCATTCTAATATACGCATTTAATCTGACTCTTATATTTGAATAACTACTGGATTAGAGTTTGGAGGGAACATTTTATTTATAAATTCCAAGCCATGTTAATATCATACACAAAACTTGTAAATTCTAGTGAATATAATGTTATTAAAATTTATATAATGAAGTCTAGTTTTGATAGATATATTTTTCAAATTCAAAGACAATATTTAGATTCCATATAATACGCATTCATTTCATTTATAATGTGTCGCATACTACTGTTAAACTTTACTTTTCTTCATTTTGAAATGCTACTTTTTCACTTAACACTAGTTTATCACTCAAATTACATGCATCTGATAAATTTCCTATAAGATGTTTATTTTTATTGAATAATAATATATTACATACACCGCTTCAATCATTCGTATAATTAATCCGATAACCTACTGAAAAACTCATAAATATTTGTGTAATAGATTTGTAAGCATATCGCTGATATCTCTGCTGAAAATTCGTAGCATTATTTCCTTGTCTGCAAATAGTAAACTCACGATTAAAATCGTAATTCCACATGTCTAATTAAAAACAGTGATTCAAAATTGTATTAAATTATCAAATGTACATAAAAATGTAGATAAACGTTAGGCACGTTTTCACGAACATATTATAAACATGTATTAGCCGACATATTTTTGTTCGGCCGTGTCCAATTGAATCCTTCTGATTAGAAATAAGCTATAAAAATATCTTTTATTACTTTTAAACAACTATATGATATATTACATAATTCAAGTTGGACAAAACGTATGCTTGGGATTTTAATTACCAAGGATTTTAAACTTTAAATTAAATTAGTTAAATTTGTACTTCAATGTAATTTCTCGTGACAACAAAACTTTATTGAATTTGTTAAGCTAAACTCATAAAATAATGCACCGTTCATTATATAACTTAGAGAGCACAGATGAAACTCTAAAGAGTATCACTCAGATTAACAATTTTAAATGTACATATTTTTGACAAAGGACCAGTCTATTGAAGTATTATAAATTTGATTTAGACTTACAAAACCTGATGTTAAATGAATCCGCATCTGTAACATATTGAAAAATATTATTAATATATATATATATATATATATATATATATATATATAGTTCACTTTGTGTTGTAAACCATAAAATATTCTGACATATTCAAAACTTACGCGATGAAATAATTATCAACAGCGTGAACAATGTCAACTTGGTCATTTTCAGTTTGCAGAACTAGTGTCGTTGACGAAAGAAACCCAATTTATAACGTTCGCAAAGCGCATATCTCATCTGATTGGTTCATTCTGTCGCACGCGCAATGATACCTGGATTGGTCAATTAATAAGGGGAAGTTTCGAAGTTGGTTTACAAAGTTTTAACTAGTTTTGTACAGTTTTTGATAAACAATCGTAAAAAATGGTTTAGATTGAAACGATGAATGAGCATTGATATTTAGGATTCATCTCTAATAAAAAAGTAGTCTCAGAGTCTCGTAGTCTAAATCAAATTAGATTCGATTCCTCATTTACGCGATATATTATTTAGCATTTCTCGAACATAAACGTTGTTATCTTTAATTTAGTTCTAATTCTTGGATAAATTTATTGATACGTCGTTGATAGCAATATATTCTCATTATTCTCGATATTTCTTATCCTGATCAGTGAAACGTAATGTACTCTGAATAATTCACTTTTAAATATTTTTATAATATAGAATATGCGTTTCTGTGGTGTTGAAAGCAAAGAGAACAGTAATCAATACAATTTATTCGTTTACAAGCATTTTTAAAATTGAAATAATTTCACCAAAAAATGAATAATAAATTATGATGAAAACAATATCATGTTTGAAATTATCAGTCCCTCTTTTTTGTTTTAAACCATTCGTTTGATTATTCAACTAGCTCTAGGCAAGTATGGATAAATGAAATTTCGAATACTTATCCTTTCTTTCATAAATAATGAAATACTGGCTTCACTTGGAGGAGAACGAGTTGAATGCACCAAGGTTCTTTTGCAGTGAATGTACACCATGGAATTGAAAGATGTAGGTTATTCTTTAGCAATTACTGAAGTAAAACATGTGTTCTAAATGAAATCGGCGGAGGCACAGCTAAGTTTTCAATTTATTATTATTATGCTTTTTTTAATCTCCTAGCTAAAGAATGAAACAAGAATAAGGTTTTAATAAACAGCTTGACATCACTGACCAACCATATTCGAAAACGACATTTCGTTGAAATTTTAGGGATTTTAAAAATATCACTCGGAATCTTTGTCGATGTTTCAATTTTCTTATGCGTGCAATGTACATCTTGATGTGAAATACTGGCATTGATGCCCCTTATGGCTTTAATCACAAAAATATTAATTTTCAGTCTAGTTCGTAGAAACAATTTGTCGAACACACTGAAGGTTTCGAATTAACACTACTCATGCAGCGCTAAATTCATTGAAGGCTGCTTCAAAAAGATGCCTTGTTCAAAATAAAATGTGAAAAATCTTCGTTAACAGCATTTCGTATTGACGTTTATGACATTAAAACATTTTCCCCATTAACAAGAGGTTAGAGTTTCAATAGGAAAATTAGTATAAAGCCATAACTTAATCCACAAAGTCGAATCTTTACTCATGTTAGTTATAGACAAATTTAAACAATATGTGTTATATGTTGACTAGAAAAAAGTAGTTTGACATGTTGGTCGGATTCCTTTTTATCTTTAACAAAGAAAATAATGTTTTTCACCGAAAACGATTGCGTGACTTGTTGTTTCTCTTTTGTATGCCAATGTACCACTGTTTCAAACTGTTGAAATTTTGTTAAATACAATCGTCATTCAAAAGTTATCTTTCCCTATTCTAATCAAAATATTTTTAAAAAAACTTTTGGGCCGACGTTTTTAAAGCTCAGATATAGCAAATATCTTTGTCAGCCGCAATTCACAAGCTTGATTAGTAAGCACGAAATTTGGATAATACATTTTTCAGTTACAATTAGGAAATCGGATATTGATAAATTACTCGTGATATTTAATGAAATACATGAAATTATCTCTTCTACGTTTGAACGAGAAATAATGTGCGCTTGCTTTGCCTGGATGTGTTTCTAGCAAGTAACCGAAGAAAGCTTGGTTAGAACTATATTTCGAATAAAACGTGAGTGGGCTAGTTTACCCGCTTTATAAGGTCATGGAAATATTGGTATATGAATTGTACACAAGACAAAACCGGGATTTGTTATATGGAGCATTAGGGTGATACGAAGTTCCTTGAGTGTGAATAGTTATATAACATGCTTCATCGAAAGGCACATTCACACAACGGTACCTTTTACAAACTGTACCAAAAAGCATTTATTTTTCAACGTCCAAACAATCCTAAAACGACCACGATTAATTCTGCATCTAGGGACACGATTGTGGACAAAACTCAGCAGATGGAATGATGGGTAGAGCACTTCTCCTTACTCTACTCTTGGGACACCACGGTTCTACCACATGTATTTGAAAATTTCGAGCGGTTGCCGACTATTGAAAATCCAGATACTCCCCCTACTCTTGATGAGCTCAATAGAGCAATCGACCGCTTAGCGAATGGGAAGGCCCCTGGTGACGACGGAATTCCACCTGAGCTCATCGAATGCTGTAGAGCAGCATTATTACAAACGCTTGACCATTTGCTTCATCATTGCTGGCAGGAGGAGTGTGTCCCACAAGAGATGCGAGACACAAAGATCATCACGCTATTTAGGAATAAAGGAGATAGAGGCGACTGCAACAATTACAGAGGAATCTCTCTTCTGTATGTTGTAGGCAAATTGTTTGCTAAAGTCTTACAGATCCGGCTGCAAGTTTTAGCTGATAGAATTTACTCCGAATCCCAATAGGGCTTCCGCAAGGAAAGATCAACCGTTGTCATGATCTTCTCCTTGAGATAACTTCAAGAAAAGTGTCGGGAACAGCGTATGCCATTATACGCTCTTTTTATTGATTTAACGAAGGCATTCGACTACGTCAGCAGGGAGGGTCTTTTCAAAATGCTTGATTTGATAGGCTGCCCCCCAAGACTGCTAAAGCTCGTTATATCGTTCCAGTCAGGCATGAAGGGCTCAGTCCATTTTAACGGTTTGAGCTCAGAAGCCTTTAAATTTCGCCGAGGCGTCAAACAAGAGTGTGTTCGTGCTCCCACGCTTCTCGACATTTTCTTTGCTCTGCTTTTCAACCTAAACCGGTTGAGAGCACAAAACAAGGCACGAAATGTGCTAATCCGTGACCTGCTGTTAGCCAACGATGCAGCATTCATTGCTCACTACCAAGGGCACCTTCAGGCTCTAATGGACTGTTTTTCGTCAGCATGCAAAGACTTTGGGTTAAAAATCAGCATGAGCAAGACCGAAGGTCAAGGGACTGTCGAACTTTCTCCTCACCGCTCACATTGGAGGCACTGTGTAAAGCTTCGTCTGCAAGCTGGGAGGAGCAGATACACTCTTCGCTGCTGAACGCCGATCACGCCTATGGCGTGCAACTGACACAATACAACCGAGTTCTGACAATTTGTTGCCAGCGCTGCGGGAGAGATTGTTCGTCTAGAATCGGACTGTTTAGTCATTCGAAAAGCTGCAAAACTTGAACATTCACGCGATTGTGATGTACATCTATGGTCGACATCGACCGAAGGAGGCCAACAACAACAACAACATTCAACGTCAATTTTAGAACGACGCCTTAAGCAAATCTCTTATTGTGTACCAACAACAATCAGTTAAATTGACATTCAGCTTCGGAGAAGAGGGAATTACTTTCAAAAAAAAATCAGTGATCGTACAGCAGTTTAAGGTCTGGCAATCTCGTAGCGTAAACTCAAAATGTATTTAACAATTCACCTGCTTTTATGATATATGACAAAATTCGTATATTCATATTCAGTTCATATTCTATTCTAGTGTGAGCAGAATATCACCTAAAATTTCAGCATTTACACACAACTTTAAATTGCTATAGTTCTGGTCAATCATTTTATGTTTTCATTAACATAGTGTAAAACGTTCAATATTTCTGTGAACTGGGTGAACTTGGTGAACTTGGTGAACTCTGTGAACTCTGTGAACGATTTTATCTTCAAAAACCAAGGTTCATTTCACGCTTGAATGATCGATCGTGGTGCGCACTTCAGACGGTGTGCATTTTGTATTTCAGAACAATTTTTATTTTCTAAAAGAATAATAACGAGGATAAATGCTGTTATAAAATTATAAAATTATATATTCTCAATTGCTTAGTTGAAACATAATGTGATGTCGCGCGCGTTTTCTCACAAATGTGATAGAGTTGAACGGCTGTGTAAAGCTGCAACTGTGCTTAAGACTCTTTATCAACTAACTATATAAATGTTTGAATTTGATAACATTTTTCTTGACAAAGTTACCTTAGTAAGATGGAAGTGTCAACCAATTTAAAGCTGTTTCGGATATCCAGGAACAACTCAAAAACGTGCTGACCAAACAATTTTCAGTTTACTAGCATATGAACAGTATAAATGATCTTGACCGCATGTCCATCGTTTGACAGAACCAGCTTTCTCTCTGCGCATATATTTCTCTCGTATGAGAGACAGTCTGCTGATAACTAATAAACTAATATCCTAGGCAGCACTAGAATTATTGATACGCTGTGATAGTTAATAGATGTGTTGCAGCTCAATTTACATGGTCTAGTATTATTGTAAACAATTTTCCAAGACGCAGGATACAATTGTTCAAAAATATATAAGGAAATGTTAAAACATATCTCTAAGGTTCGCATCCATTTCTTCGTAAAATCTGGCGAGAGTTTGTTTCGATGGTAGTGTATTTCTCTGTAATTCCTCGACTGACTGAATTTGTTTCTTTATTCACACGACTTAAATTGTTCTTGTCGTTATTACTGTCGATTTTGCAGATGGTTTTTATTTTGATATGGTTAATATTGTTGCGATGCCTCACTAGCACTCTTAATGGTAGACTCTATAACGTGTCAGTTAGGGGTGCATTTTTGTATGGTTGTTTCCAAGGGAGTAACGGCCGGGACGGTTTTCATAAAAAGCTCCCAATTCCAAAAATGCTGTAATGACATGCAACTCATATAGCCTGTGACAACCGAGTGCAGATCCTGGCCTGCACGCGTGGTACGCCTTGATGTAGAATACTGGCATTGATACTATTTATGGATTTAGTCACAAAAATATGAATTTTCAGTCTAGTTCGTAGAAACAATTTGTCGAACACACTGAAGGTTTCGAATTAACACTACTCATGCAGCGCTAAATTCATTGAAGGCTGCTTCAAAAAGATGCCTTGTTCAAAATAAAATGTGAAAAATCTTCGTTAACAGCATTTCGTATTGACGTTTATGACATTAAAACATTTTCCCCATTAACAAGAGGTTAGAGTTTCAATAGGAAAATTAGTATAAAGCCATAACTTAATCCACAAAGTCGAATCTTTACTCATGTTAGTTATAGACAAATTTAAACAATATGTGTTACATGTTGACTAGAAAAAAGTAGTTTGACATGTTGGTCGGATTCCTTTTTATCTTTAACAAAGAAAATAATGTTTTTCACCGAAAACGATTGCGTGACTTGTTGTTTCTCTTTTGTATGCCAATGTACCACTGTTTCAAACTGTTGAAATTTTGTTAACTACAATCGTTATTCAAAAGTTCTCTTTCCCTATTCTAATCAAAATATTTTTAAAAAAAACTTTTGGGCCGACGTTTTTAAAGCTCAGATATAGCAAATATCTTTGTCAGCCGCAATTCAGAAGCTTGATTAGTAAGCACGAAATTTGGATAATACATTTTTCAGTTACAATTAGGAAATCGGATATTGATAAATTACTCGTGATATTTAATGAAATACATGAAATTATCTCTTCTACATTTGACCGAGAAATAATGTGCGCTTGCTTTGCCGCGATGTGTTACTAGCAAGTAACCGAAGAAAGCTTGGTTAAAACTAAAATTCGAATAAAACGTGAGTGGGCTAGTTCACCCGCTTTATAAGGTCATGGAAATATTGGTATATGAATTGTACACAAGACAAAACCGGGATTTGCTATATGGAGCATTAGGGTGATACGAAGTTCCTTGTGTGAATAGTTATATAACATGCTTTATCGAAAGGCACATTCACACATCGGTACCTTTTACAAACTTAACCAAAAAGCATTTATTTTTCAACGTCCAAACAAACTTAAATCGACTACCATTGATTCTGCATCTGGGGACCCGATTGTGGACAAAACTCAGCAGATGGAAAGATGGGTAGAGCACTCCTCCTTACTCTATTCTAGGGACACCACGGTTCTACCACATGAATTTGAAAATGTCGAGCGGTTGCCGACTATTGAATATCTAGATACTCATCCTACTCTTGATGAGCTCAATAGAGCAATCGACCGCCTTGCGAATGGGAAGGCCCCTGGTGACGACGGAGTTCCACCTGAGCTCATCGAATGCTGTAGATCAGCATTATTACAAACGCTTCACCATTTGCTTCTTCACTGCTGGCAGAAGGAGTGTGTCCCACATGAGATGCGAGACACAAAGATCATCACGCTATTTAGGAATAAAGGAGATAGAGGCGACTGCAAAAATACAGAGCTGCAAGTTTTGACTGATAGAATTTACTCCGAATCGCAATGTGGCTTTCGCAAGATAAGATCAACCGTTGACATGATCTTCTACCTGAGACAACTTCAAGAAAAGTGTCGGGAACAGCGTATGCCATTATACGCTGTTTTTATTGATTTAAAGAAGACATTGGACTAAGTCAGGAGGAAGGGTCTTTCCAAAAGGCTTGATTTGATAGGCTGTTCCCAAGACTGTTAAAGCTCGTTATATCGTTCCAGTCAGGCATGAAAGGCTCAGTCCATTTTAACGGTTTAAGCTCAGAAGCCTTTAAATTTCGCCGAGGCGTCAAACAAGGGTGTGTTCTTGCTCCCACGCTTCTCGACATTTTCTTTGCTCTGCTTTTCAACCTAAACCGGTTGAGAGCACAAAACAAGGCACGAAATGTGCTAATCCGTGACCTGCTGTTAGCCAACGATGCAGCATTCATTGCTCACTACCAAGGGCACCTTCAGTCTCTAATGGACTGTTTTTCGTCAGCATGCAAAGACTTTGGGTTAAAAATCAGCATGAGCAAGACCAAAGGTCAAGGGACTTTCGAACTTGCTCTTCACCGCTCACCTTGGAGGCACTGTGTAAAGTGTCGTCTGCAAGCTGGGAGGAGCAGATACGCTCTTGGCTGCTGAACGCAGATCACGCCGAAGGCGTGCAACTGACACAATACAACAGAGTTCTGAAAATTCATTGCCAGTGCTGCGGGAGAGATTGTTCCTCCAGAATCGGACTGTTTAGTCATTCGAAAAGCTGCAAAACTTGAACATTCCCGCGATTGTGATGTACATCTATGGTCTACATCGAGCGAAGGAGGCCAACAACAACAACATTCAACGTCAATTTGAGAACGACGCCTAAAGCAAATCTCTTATTGTGTACCAACAACAATCAGTTAAATCGACATTCAGCTTCGGAGAAGAGGGAATTACTTTCAAAAAAAAAACCAGTGATCGTACAGCAGTTTAAGGTCTGGCAATCTCGTAGCGTAAACTGAAAATGTATTTAACAATTCACCTGCTTTTATGATATATGACAAAATTAGTATATTCATATTCAGTTCATATTCTATTCTAGTGTGAGCAGAATATCACCTAAAATTTCAGCATTTACACACAACTTTAAATTGCTATAGTTCTGGTCAATCATTTTATGTTTTCATTAACATAGTGTAACACTTTCAATATTTCTGTGAACTGGGTGAACTTGGTGAACCTGGTGAACTCTGTGAACTCTGTGAACGATTTTATCTTCAAAAACCAAGGTTCATTTCACGCTTGAATGATCGATCGTGGTGCGCACTTCAGACGGTGTGCATTTTGTATTTCAGAACAATTTTCATTTTCTAAAAGAATAATAACGATGATAAATGCTGTTATAAAATTATAAAATTATATATTCTCAATTGCTTAGTTGAAACATAATGTGATGTCGCGCGCGTTTTCTCACAAATGTGATAGTGTTGAAGGGCTGTGTAAAGCTGCAACTCGGCTTAAGATTCTTTATCAACTAACTATATAAATGTTTGAATTTGATAACGTTTTTCTTGACAAAGTTACCTTAGTAAGATGGAAGTGTCAACCAATTTAAAGCTGTTTCGGATATCCAGGAACAACTCAAAAACGTGCTGACCAAACAATTTTCAGTTTACTAGCATATGAACAGTATAAATGATCTTGACCGCATGTCCATCGTTTGACAGAACCAGCTTTCTCTCTGCGCATATATTTCTCTCGTATGAGAGACAGTCTGCTGATAACTAATAAACTAATATCCTAGGCAGCACTAGAATTATTGATACGCTGTGATAGTTAATAGATGTGTTGCAGCTCAATTTACATGGTCTAGTATTATTGTAAACAATTTTCCAAGACGCAGGATACAATTGTTCAAAAATATATAAGGAAATGTTAAAACATATCTCTAAGGTTCGCATCCATTTCTTCGTAAAATCTGGCGAGAGTTTGTTTCGATGGTAGTGTATTTCTCTGTAATTCCTCGACTGACTGAATTTGTTTCTTTATTCACACGACTTAAATTGTTCTTGTCGTTATTACTGTCGATTTTGCAGATGGTTTTTATTTTGATATGGTTAATATTGTTGCGATGCCTCACTAGCACTCTTAATGGTAGACTCTATAACGTGTCAGTTAGGGGTGCATTTTTGTATGGTTGTTTCCAAGGGAGTAACGGCCGGGACGGTTTTCATAAAAAGCTCCCAATTCCAAAAATGCTGTAATGACATGCAACTCATATAGCCTCTGACAACCGAGTGCAGATCCTGACCTGTAAGCGTGGTACTGTGGGACCGGCGAATCTGCGTCTACTGCCAGGATAAAGGGCAAAGGAGGCTGACTGACGTCTCAAAACCAGCTTGCTTTGGGCATGTGGAGCTCGTAAGTCAATAAAAACTGTCCACCTAGGGAAAGAAACCCCATTATCTCAAACTTCACTGACTTGTGGCTAAAACCAATGGTGGAATAATCT
>JACCGJ010014610.1:0-50979 GCA_013407085.1 Atriophallophorus winterbourni
ATAAAGTAGCGCGTAGAAGAGAACTTCAGTTCACATTACGCCATCCGTCTACACAAATACTAGTTCGAAACGCGAGGAGTCCAGCGGATACGCATAGCTGATGAGAGGCAAAAACCTCGAAACCGGTCCTGTGCTTCCGGTGAGATTTTAGCGTTTCGGAATGGTATTCTACTTCGAACTAGCCTGGGGTTGTAATAACCCTCGCGGCAACAGGCCGTTCGATCAGTTGGGGCTTAGTTTAGTCCCTTCAGCTACTTATAAAGTAGCGAGTAGACGCGAACTTCGATTCACATTGCGCCATCCGTCTACACAAATACTAGTTCGAAACGCGAAGAGTCCAGCGGATACGCATAGCTGATGAGAGGCAAAAACCTCGAAACCGGTCCTGTGCTTCCGGTGAGGTTTTAGCGTTTCAGAATGGTATTCTACTTCGAACTATTGCTAGCCCTCCATTTTCTATTTGGCTGTAGTTCTCTTCTGGTGTGGTTAATGAGCGAGATGCATGTTGCACAGCCTTTTGTGTACCGTCAGGCATTTTGTGTAGTAAGACTGCTCTAATTCCGTATTCCGAAGCGTCGGCCGCCACTATCACGGTTAGTCTGGCGTCATAATGCGTCAGCAGAAGATCAGATTTTAGGACTTGCTTCATTCGTTCAAATGACCATTGACATTCTTTCGACCACTCTCACTTAGCTGTCTGCGTGAGTAGATTAGTGAGTGGCGCTCGTAATTCATACATCTTGGGTACAAAGTTGTGATAGTAATTAACCAAACCCAAGAAGGACTGTAGGGTTGCTTTATTGGAAGGTGCCGGCATTTTTTCGATGGAAGCGATCTTCGATGGATCCGGCCTTCTGCCCTTGCTATCTATGACCGTTCCCAAATATGTAATTTCAGGCATACCGAATGAACATTTTTCACACTTAACATGAAATCCATATTCAGCTAAGCGTTGAAATACAACCTCCAAATGATTTAAATGTTCTTGTTTTGTACGGCTGACAATAATCACGTCATCAAGATATGCCATCGCAAAATCAAGACCTGACAACATTGTGTCCATCACTTGCTGGAATAGGGCTGGGGCACATTTAACTCCAAATGGCAGTCGATTGTAGCGATACAGACATTTATGAGTGTTTATAGTCAAGAGTTCTTTACATTCATCCTGAACGTCGACTTGTAAGTATTCATCAGAAAAATCGATCTTAGAAAAAACTTGTCCACCATTCAGTTTCGCGAATAAGTCTTCTGGAATTGGTAGTGGATACTGATGAGTTTCTAGTGCCTCATTGAGTCCAGTTAAAAAATCGGCACATATTCGCACGGTTCCGTTCGGTTTTCTGGCAGTAACTATAGGGGCTGCCCACGCAGAGTAAGAGACTGGACTTATCACCCCTATGCTTTCTAGTCGATCCAACTCCGCAGTGACGGTTTCTATCGAACCATATGGGACTGGACGATTAGGTCGAAAAACTGGTCGACTTCCCGAGCGAATATATAAAACTGCTTTTATCTTGTTACATCGTCCGAGTGTGTTTGAAAATACTCGAGGATATGTGTTCATCAAATGTGAAGTGATGGTAGATTAATTCAGGTTATTTAACAGTGAAACATTTTAATCTGAACATGAAGGGTTATTGGCGCCAGATGGTTCGCAAATATCCAAAATTGGAAATCTCCATAAATTAAGTTTACTGATCCAGTCAATTCCAAGTAAATTCAAAAAAATCGAGTTCCGTAATGTAACAATAACCATTTGAATGAACACCACGAAATGAAAAGTTACATTGCAGCTTACTCACGAAACTGAACTGCTCACCAGATGCCGATCTGGCAGTGTGGTTTGTTTCTTCATATTTCGGGCATCCTAATTGTTGCCACGTTGCTTTGGAGATTATTGTTATGTCAGAAGCCGTATCTAGTTCCAGTTTAATCAGGGTTCCGTTGATACGAATGCTTATGTATTTCCTTTGAGCCACTGCGTTTACACCGGTGGTTGTGAAAACCAGATTTGAAATACTTCCGTTTCTTGTGCTATTCGGTTTACTTGTCATTGAAAAAGTTCTGCGACACGCTTTCTTTATATGACCAACAATTCCGCAATTGTGACACCTGTAATTCTTATATCTGCAAAATCGTTCATAGTGCAGCATTCCGCAGTGCTGACATGCACATCCGGGTTTGTTCTGATATAATCTGTTGCATTGAAATTCTGAATTGATTATCTTATCAGATTGAATCCTATTTATGTTCGAGACTGGTGGCCATGCATGTTGTTCTATCATCGTAGAATCATGCTTTAGATTCAGCAATTTCTGACATTCTTCACTGACACTCTGTAATGTCATGTCGGGGTCGGCTTCCAGCTTTGATAAAACTTTTGTTCGTAACTCATAATCATTGGGAGACTGCAATCCACAAACAAATATCAGATTTTTGAAAGCGTTCTCTGTAAGGTTTTTCAGTTTAAACCGTTGACATTGCTGATTTACTCTGCCAGTGTATGTTATGATATCTTCATCAACGCCCCTTTTGATTTGCATACAGTTGTATCTGATATTGAACAAAGTTGAGCGTTCGCCAAAAATGTTGCTGAGACATTCAATGGTTTCTTCCAAACTGAAATCTTTCGGAATTTTCGGGAGAATATAATTGCAATATTTTTCATGTTCCACTGGCCCCAACTTCCGTAACAACATTCGCACACGAGTCTCCTCATCTAGCTTAGCACAATCGACCATGAACATATCTTCGTATCGTCGGTACCATGACTTGAATGTAACTCCTTCATCTGGCTGATAATGGAATTCGTTGATGTTTTGTAGTAAACTCTCAATAGATTGTCCCGAGCTTGAACTGTTGATTGTCTGCGATGTCATTCGTTTTATTAACTCTTCACAAATATGCTTCTGCTGATTAAGAACTTCGTGTACAAATTTCATGGGCACTGACATCGTTCCGCACCCCGTCGCCAATTGTTATAACTGTAATGGTATTGCACTGGCCCAGCCGTCAGTCAGAAAACACAACCGAACTCGAACTCGTGTATTAACCGAATGAATGAATGTCAAAAAATCAAGGAGCGAGTGAATATCACACAATGAGCGAAAATCACAATTTGAACTCACAATCGATCTTCATTGGTGATTATTCAATAGTTCGTTCACTGGCTATACAACATTTATGCCGTCCAAAATAGATATCACGCTGCAAGCCGCAAATGCTCTCGCGATTTATTACTCTGAAGTGTTCGTGTCTTAGGTTTTAGTGGAGCGCTGTGCGTATTCAATCTACTCAGGAATCGAGACATTGGGCGACATTTTGATAAATCCAGAGATTGTCGCAAGTCAATTGCTCAAACGAAAGACAATCCCCAGATGCGGATGGCATCACACCGGATGTGCTCAGGTTCTGTCCTCGTAAGCTTTGTGAACCACTTTCCAGCCTATGTAAATATTCGATGCTTGAATGGGTGGTACCGAAATATTGGAGTCGGGGCTTGATTACAACCAGCTTGCACGGAGGCTGTCGATCTGAACCCCGGAGAATTATCGTACCGCCACCTATTCCTGTTATTGTTAGGTCCTGGAACGGTATAGTCTCGAAAAAGAATGAGTTGCCTACTTGCAATTGCGTAATTTGTTTCGCCAGCGCAGCTGATTTCGTCATCATCACCAGTGTCAACGTATCTTCTTCTCATGCCGTTAGACAATGGACGAAGGAGTTTGGACAGAAGTATCTTCCCTTCAGCGGCAAAGAATTTGGAGTGCAATCGGTTAGAGTAGTTTTTGGGTAACGTTTCACTTCGGACCAGAAGCTTGTCAGACCAGGTGATAGTCAGGACAGGGAACATGATTAATTAGTAGTCACCCATTACCACCTATTTACCTTACCCGCTAAACCAAGCCTATAGTACGCTACCATGTGTCAACGGTCTCGTGGGAATGACCAAGATAAGTGGTCGATTTTCCTCACAGTTTGCATCCACGTCCATCTGATACAAATGAACACGGTCAATGTCAGTTGACACAGCGGCCCACATACGTAAATGTACGTAACAAACGGGGCTAAAGCTATTTTTGAAGAAAAACAAAAATGTAATTAACTAGTAGGTGTAAGGTGGATAAAAACTATTTACTTTCGCATCAGTACCGAGCGCCAGATTGTGGAGATTGCTGCCCCATCCACCTTATTGACCGCCAGTCGACCTGCCTTGGCAATTTCGACCGCCTCGGCAAGTAGGCGTTCACTATACGGTTTAATACCGCGTCTCAATATTTGCCCATTGTCTAGATCGACTCTGTGGCCCGTATCTAAAACGTGCTCCGCCAAGGCGGAATCACGAATAAGGGATTGATATTCCCTCGCATCCCGGGGCTGTCTCCGGACATGCTTCCGGTGTTCTTCGATTCTAGTGTGAATTTCCCTGTAAGTCTGCCCTATGTAAACACCCGAACAATCCTTACAGTTGATTCTGTAGATGCTGTTCCTAACGCTAGATAAAGGCGTCTCATCCTTGAGGTGCATCAGAACCGAACGGATAGTTTTCCCTTTCTTATATGTTATGCGTATGGCCGCCTGGTTCAAGATTCGACGTATCGCTTCAGATGTGCCTCTTACATACGTTATACAAACTGTATCCCGCCAATTTTTCTCCGATTTTTCGGATGGGTATTTTACCTTCAGCAATTGGCGTTTCACAAAACATTTTGGATAACTGTGGTCTATGAGCCTTTGGCTCGCTTCACGGTGCGCCTGTTTTCGCTGGCTTTCGTCGCTGTACAGGTGTTTCATCTTATGGAAAATGGAAGAAGCTGTGGAACTGAAGACCTGCCTTGAATAAGCGGAAGTGTATCGTAGTACTGCATCTGTATCGATAGGTTTCCGATAGACAGAAGTTTTATTTTCCGGTCTGCATTATGTGCTAAACAGTCCAAAAATGGAAGAGTGCCTGTGCAGGATTCCACTTCCTTTGTGACAGTAATACATGGGTCTATTTCATTTAAATATTTAAAGAAGGCCTATAACTGATCTTGCTTGATGATAACAAATGTGTCATCAACATAGCGCCACCATAATTTTGGCTTGAACCCTTAATTGTTAAGGGCTTTGTTCTCAAAATGCTCCATATACATGTACGCAAGTACTGGAGATATCGGTGAACCCATTGCCAACCCTTCTTTTCGTCTATATAATTGCTCATTAAATACGAAGAGTGTGCAAATTTGCTATACAAACCAAGCACATACCTATTCAAACAAACACTGGCAAATGGAGTGATTCCCGCAGATTGGAAACTGAATAATTTCTCCTATTTATAAAAGGAGAAATCGCTCCGATATTTCCAATTACCGACCGGTTACTCTATTACCTGTGATTTCCAAATTACTTGAGCGCCTCATTGTTGACGATCTAATGAAACATTTTGAAAATAATCAGTTGTTTTTGGGAAAACAGCATGGATTTAGACGAAATTATTCCTGTTTATCTAATTTACTGATAACGCTGGACGATTGGACATGAGCGGTAGATAAAGAGCAAGCAATACTCGCTTGCTACCCAGATCGTGTTAATCTTAACCTAATACTGCAGAAGCTTGAAAGGTGTGGTATCACCGGAAAGTTGTTGAATTGGCTAAATGACTACCTAACAAATCGCACTAACTAGGTGCGTGTTGTTGGTGCATTATCCAAACCAATCGCAGCAACTAGCGGAGTTCCCCAAGTTTCAGTCCTTGGTCCGATCCTCTTTCTGGTTTGTCAATGAAGAACCTGGACTTTTTCTATGTGAAATTTTGTTTTTTTGTGAACGACAAAAATATAGCGTTGCATCCGTAGCCCAAAAGTCTGCCTGCTATTACAAAAAGAACTTGATACGCGTCACAGCTGGTCGTTGAAGAACAAACTGCCGTTTAATGCAAAGAAATTTGAGTGCAATCAGTTAGAGTAGTTTTCGGGTAACGTTTCACTTCTGACACAGAAGCTCCGTCAGACTAAGGGTGATAGTCAGGACAGGGAGGCAGTAGAAATTGCCAAGGCAGGTCGACTTGTGGTCAATAAGGTGGATGGGGCAGAAATCTCCACAATCTGGCGCTCGGCACTGATGCGAAAGTAAATAGTTTTCATTCACCTTATACCTACTAGTTAATTACATTTTTGTTTTTCTTCAAAAATAGCCTTAGCCCCGTTAGTTACGTACTTTTACGTATGTGGGCCGCTGTGTCAACTGACATTGACCGTGTTCATTTGCATCAGATGGACGTGGATGCAAACTGTGAGGAAAATCGACCACTTATCCTGGTCATTCCCACGAGACGTGACACACTGTAGGCGTACTATAGGCTGTTTAGCGGTTAGGTCAAATAGGTGTTAATGGGTTGACTACTACTTAATCATGTTCCCTGTTCTGACTATCACCCTTGGTCTGATGAAGCTTCTGTGTCAGAAGTGAAACGTTACCCAAAAACTACTCTAACCGATTGCACTCAAATTTCTTTGCATTATGAATACACGATCGGTCCCAAACGATTCTTGCATTCACGTCTGTTACTTAGACATTTATAATGCGTTCGACGGAGACAATAACCATTTGCTTCTTCAAAATCTGTTACGTTTAGGAATATGTGAACCACTCATGGTTGTGCGACTACCTATCAGATCGCCACGCCCCAGTTAAAGTAGACGGAGTGCTCTCCCCAAAGTTCAAAATTACTAGCGGTGTCCCACAAGGATCCGTGCTCGGCCCGCTTCTCTTTCTAATATACATAAACGAATTACCCCCCTCATATAATCCAAAATGTTCCTGTTTGCGATGATATGAAAATTTGGACTCAAATTAGTTCTGCAGATGATTGTGATAACATGCAAATGTATTTGGAAAACGTGCCAAATTGGGCGGCCATGAAGGATATGACATTCAAAATACGGAAAAGTAAGATGCTTCACCCAGACAAGAATGTTCCTTGGACATATCGATTGGGAACTGAAAACTAGACATGGAGCTCGCTAGAGATGGATCTTGGATTATTTATTAGTGGAAAATTGAAGAGCATGGTGCACTGCCAGGATGTCCGCATGTCCTTGAAAATTGCAGTGAAGAAAAAGATTTGGGTGTCTGGATATGCTCCAGTTTAAAAACATCACTTCAAACTAACTCTGCCTTTAAAAAGCAACACTTGTTCTAAATCTACTCAAACTGGTATTTGAGAAATTTTCGCCCAAGATATTTCCGAGGATCATGAATACATACTTGAGACCAGGCATGGAATACGGTTTGCAGTCATGGTCTCCGTGGCTCAAGAGAGATTTGGAACGTATGCAGCGAATCTATCACCGCTCAACAAAACTAGTTCTCAGCATCCGAATCAAACCATATAAAGATGGCTCAACTGAATATGTTCGACTTTCCCTATCGAAAAATCAGAGGAGACCTTATCTTACTTTACAAAACATTCCATACCCTGAACCATCTCTTACAGGATTTATTCACGCGAAGGGATACGAGAAATTATCGGACCCATGATATGTGCTGGTCGTACCCCATTCCCGCCTGAACTGTAGAAGGTATTTTTACTCTGTCCGTGTATGTTTTACTTGGAACAGTTTACCTTCAACCGTTGCTCACTCCACTAGCTTGCATGCATTTAAAACGAAATTAGACGAATTTGTATTGCATTATTCTTATTCACAACTCTTATATACTGTTTAATCTATTTCCTTATATTGTTTATACAATTAAATTTCAATGTTTACCATCTTATGGTTGTTGTTGAGCCTGTTGCTTTTTAGACCATCAAAAACCTTGAATTACCTTGAATTTATCGACAGGCCAACAAAATGTTAGGTATCTTTCGAAGAATATTTAGAAGATTCTCTCTGGTAACGTTACTGATGATAATGAACGTCTATGTTCGCCCTACGATGGAGTATGCGGCAAAAGTTATTGCTCTCTTTGTTAAAATCTACCACAGAGCAACAAAGTTAGTGATGGGTGTTTGCAATGTTCCGTACACCGAATGATTGCGACGTCTGGGTCTATGTGACTTTACACAAAGTAGGATGAGACGCGATATTATTCTGACCTATAGAATTGTGTCTACCGATGGACATCCACTAAACACTTGCTTAATATGTGTGATTGGAAAGTGACACGAGGACATACCTTATCCCTTAAATTCCCAAGTTCACGTATTGATTGTCGGCGCCATTGTTTCGCAGTATGTGCTATATTTCTTTGGAATTCCTTACCCCAACATGTGGTGAACTCTACTTGCCTGAGGGTCTTTATAGCGAAATTTGACCGGCACATGTAAAAGAATATCATTCGTGAACCTTACATTTGATGTTCTTTATTCCTTTAACTACTATTATATTTTTCACATTTTCATTCATACCGTAATCCTGTGGTGTTGTAAGGTATTAACTTTTTAACCATAAATCCTTGAATCCTTGAAAAAATGTTCATGTAATGCCTGCTCAACTGCCGTGAGAATGTCTTGCTGCTACTTGCTTTGCAGCTGATGATTGACGCCATATACTCAAATCTAAGTTTTATATTTATTTTGTTTATTCGCCTTTAACCCTTTCATCGCGGTTGGAAATCCAGACATGATTTTATCACTCACCCACCATGATGCAAGTTTTCGTTATCCGAGTTTTAAAATCAATCTCTAACTGCGCGTTTCATCGCTGATGACAATCGTTAATCAAATTCCCGCCGGGTTACTGACTTTGGTGTTATTCAATCACGTTTTGCCGTCAACATTCATTAAGTTTTTATCAAACCGACATACCTATTTGAACTCCATAAATTATGATCAAACTATTCGTTGAAGATTATGATCAGGTCTTCGAAAGTTTAAGTAGCGATTTTTAATAGTTAGTTAGTTAGTTAGTGCATTATTGCCCAACCACAGGTCACTACTAACAGGAACATTAGACAGAACATTTCAGTCACTGACGGATGTGAAATCAACTGTAGTCAGTACAAATTCAGGAGTTGTTCGATGAATACTTCGTATATCTACGTGTCGGTAATGTTTTCAAAAATATATACTCGATGTATGGGTCTAGTTCGGGACAATCACGATATAATCTTCTATTTGTAACAAAATAAGCGTCATTCAAGTTGAAATGGCAATTGTGCTAAATAATGATGCATTCAACATCATCAAACGTCCGCTTAGTAGTTCGCATAACGTTCACACTCAGTCGTAATATGAATTTATTTATCGAGTAGCACCATAAATCGTTTGAGTATATTCATAGACTAAGAATCGAACTTGGTTTACACATAACTAGCTAATTATTAAAATCGCATTTCAAATCTGCTTTACCTAAGACTGAACTAGATGTCCAAGATATTTCCTGCAGATTAATAGACATTGCGGACTCATACAATTCTACAAGGTCTGTATTCGGTAGCTGGAGCGAAATTATTATTTTCACTGAGATTTGAAATGACGAGGATATGTTCAATGTATTGTGGTGCTCACACCCCCATCCCTTACACACCACTACCGGTTTCTGGCTGTTTGCCGTCAACAGGTGGCGACAATAAAATCAGGTTCAGCGAGCCGTGACGAGGATATGTTCTTTCGTTGCATTGTGTAATCTTCGAGCACACATTGGATCCGGCATCGTACAGTTTGTACATTTGATTTTATAAACCAACATGGTTGCGACAAGATGTAAATATTCCATCTATATTATAATGAAAAGAGAAAACTTGAGAGAAATCACATTTATTATCTTGTGTTGCACTGTACGTCACTGCAAACAGTTTCTGTCCTATGGATTTTTTTACCTGATTTCGGAACTGCTCAGTAAGCAAAAAATCCCGTTTTGATTACCTATTTTATTCGTAATTGCTATATTATTCTGTGGTTTCTGTTGAGCTATATACTTTTTAGACCATTAAAATTGAATTTAATTCAATTGAATGGAACTCTGAAATGAAATCAACATTGCTGCAATCAAATTCTAACAAGAAATTTATTCGCGACGATACCTTGCTTGCTTCGACTGAGTTCTTTTCAAACAAGTAATTTTAATGTTTGCTTTTATCTTGAATATTTAACTAGCGTGAACCACAAATATAGAGATAATCGCTTTCATTCGAATTTTATTGGAGAAATTTAATCCGGTAAATGTACAAAATATTTTCACCAAACGTTTACCAACGCAAAAACAGCTTTCCTGAAAATTTGTGACCAAGAATTTGGAGATGTTAACTCGTCGGTGCGATGGAATCAAATTTCTTTTCATTCAATTTTGAATTAAATCCCACAGCTCCGCTTTGAGTGAACTAGGTATGAACTAGGTATTTCATGGTGAGATGTCGGCAAATTGTGATGGCGTAATTAAGAAATACAGCGGAAAGTTTGAATCAGTGAAATAAGTGAGGATGGCAAAAAGTTGTTTTGATGACGTTTCATCGAATAACCACACGGTGACGTGAATAAATTTTGTTTGATCTAATGTTGCACAGAATCTTTAGCTGGCGTACATCCTTTTCATTTAATGGATCACCGTGCAAAGTTTTATATGCTTTCCAGCTTTATTAACGACGTAATTATAAACGTTCATTGAGCATAATATAATTTTTATTTCTGTAAGATCCTGATACCTGGATTTCAAATAGCTTAACTACTATATTTCACGTTATTTACCATCGGTGTTATTATAGAGATTAATTTTTGATAGTTTGGTTGATTCCAATAGATCAGTACTTGAGCCATGCTACCGGTGCGTGAGCTCAAAAATAGTGGCTTATCTATTCATTGAATCAAACCCAAAAATAATCGTCCTTTAACCCTTTAGCGACCAAAGGATAGCTGTTCTAATAATTAAGCAGTGAACAATGTTCGGTTGCTGCGAGGTTTGAACGAGTCCAGACATGTCGAAGCATCGTTCTTAGACTGTCTGGCTCTCAGTGTGCGTCATTCCATCAGTATGCAGAAGGTCTTTGCGAGCTATAGACGTACTGTTCTGTTCTCCTTAAAAGTTCATTTTTGTAACTAAAATGGCACATACACCAGGTGAGATTTGACTCTAAATAATTTATTGGTGAAAGATGAGTATTTGAGTTGAAACTTAAAGTCTTTAGAATGACGTTTTTGTTTTTATCAAGATATTTACATTATATTTTGTAAAGAGGACCATACGGTCCTCTTGGTCTTGGGAAAGGCACAAGTAAAAGAGGACTGTATGGTCTAGTTGGTCTTGATGATTCGTTTTCCGAATATTACTATTTATTATCACCAAATTAATTGTCTAACCAGATATTAGGCCGATATTAATATTTCCAATGATATTCATTATTTCAAAACAACATAACAATGGAATTATTTGTATTTCAAACACATTATTTAGAGTCTTTGATTGTTGCATAGCCAAGTAGTATGACATGATCATTTGAATATTTCCCAAATGTATTCTATCTTTTGTTCATAATCATTTGTCAATTATTATCAGCATTTTATTCTTTTATAATTGTGCTGTAGTAAGGCGATGTGACGTAACAAGTGATTTTTAAATTGAGCAAAATATATACCTACAAGTTTCTTGTTTTTAGGTACGAGGCTGAAGCCCAGCAGCCTCGCCAGTAAAGTAGCCACACTAGATTGTACAAGTGATGTAGAGTCCGATTTTCCTGATGATGATGTTCTATATTCTGATTTTGGAGCCCTCATGCAAAATTTAAGTGAAGATGAACAACAACAATAATATGGGGGGTACTGATCTGCATGATCAGTACATGGCATACTACCGCATGAATTTCCGCACTAAGAAATAATATTTCAGACTAATATTTCACTTGTTTGACATGGCAGTGGTGAACAGCTACTTACTATTGCGAAAAGCTGAAAAATCTAAGGGAGTTGCATACCATAATGAGACATCCATATGTGACTTCAAACTGCAGCTGGCGAATTCCTTGATCAAAAGTGGAAAGCACACTCTTAAGAGGAGAGGGAGACAATCAGATGAGAGTGTGCAGCAAAAGTATTCAAAGAAAAGGAAAACAGGAAAAGCAACAGTACCAATTCCAGATGAAAGTATCAGGAATGATGGTGTAAATCACTCACCAACTTTTCATGAGAACAGAGGAATGTGTAAAAACCAGGTTGCAAAGGCAAAATACACAGTTCAGTTCAGTTCAGTTCAGTTTGCACAGGACGATATGTGGCAGTCGCCAATCGAGCGTCCAGATTTCTTCCGGTGGTATGCCAAAAAGAGCGCCCACCACTTCAAACAAAATAGGTTCACAGATTTCTTCTGGTAGGATGGTTACCTGGAATGTAGAGCAAAAACTCCCCTCACCAAAGGTGAGGAGACATTAATGCATTTCAAAGACCAGGTAAATACAATATCATTACTCAATTAGGGGCAAAATGCAGGAAATAATGAGCTCCATACGGCATCAAGTCTATTCTTGAAACACATTACAGAGTTCGAGTTCACGACATCTTCAGGTAGGCAGTTCCAGTAGCTTACTACTCTTTCACTGAAGAAGTGCTTACGAGCATTAGACCTGACATGTTGTTTGGCCAGTTTCAGAGGGTGACCTCGAGTACCCACATTGGGTGCGAGAACATACATTTCACCTGGTTGAATAGTACTAAAACCGGCCATGATCTTGAAGGTTTCTATCAGATCCCCACGCAGCCGCCTTCTTTTCAGTGAAAAGAGCCCTAGACTTAATAGTCTTTGCTCGTAAGATCTACCTGATTGCCCTTCGATCATACGAGTAGCAAGGCGCTGAACACCCTCAAGCCTTGCAATATCTTTTTCAAGATAAGGTGACCAAGCTTGAATGCAGTACTCGAGATGAGGTCTAACGACAGCCTTGTATATCGGTATGAAAACCTCCGGGGACCTGCAGGATAAAACTGATCGAAGGCGAAACAGCGCGCTCCTAGCACGATGTGCAGCTGCTGCACATTGATCAGCCCATTTGAAGTCCGCAGAAATCTCTATACCTAAGTCGCGTACTCTCGGCACCCCAGTTATCACAAGTGTACCATCTGGGCCAGCTACCGCCAGCTTCTTGCCGACTTTCGACAAGAGATAGCTTTTTGAGAAGTTAACTGGTAGATCCCATATAACAGACCACTTGATAACCTTTTCAATATCGTCAATAAAATCACGTTCGTTCGGTGATCCAATAAACTTGACATCATCCGCAAAAATGTAGCAGGGACACTTAAGCGCCGCTGCCAAGTCATCGATGAAGATAAGGAAAAGTAGCGGCCCGAGTACAGATCCCTGCGGAACTCCACTTGTAACCCTTACTTTCGGTGAGTACGTACTGCCCACCCTGACACGAAAGTACCTGTTGCTTAAGAAGCCTACTATCCAGTTCCTTAGAGGACCAACGATACCCATATAGCCTAGTTTGGTAGCGAGCAGTCTATGGTTCACTGAGTCGAAAGCCTTGCAGAAGTCCAAGTAGAAAACCTCAACCTGTTGGCCCTTATCCAATTTTCTGGTGACCTCGTTTAGAAAGCCCAAGAGGTTTGTTAGGCACGACTTTCCTTTAAGGAAGCCATGTTGAGCAGAGTCCAGCAACTTAAACTCAACTAAGTGCCTGCAGATCCGATCTCTGATCAGCCTCTCTAAGATCTTACACAGAATGACAGTAAGGCTTACCGGTCTATAGTTACAGACAGATGAACGACTGCCGCTTTTGTGTATCGGGATAACATCGGCTAGCTTCCAATCACTCGGAATAACTCCATGCACCAGCGATGCGTTAAAAAGACGACCCACGCTCTCAGCTAGTACGGGCGCCAAGTTTCTAATAAACTGAGGGTGAATACCGTCTGGGCCTGCAGACTTATGTGGGTTAGTTGCTGCAAGCTGAATTCTAATCTCCTCATTAGTGAAATATAGTACCTCGAGTGCAGCAATGCCATCCGATTTTACAGAGACTGGTGTGATAGGCGGGTCTATTTGGCGGTCAGTTCTCTGGACTGACTGAAAGTGTTTGAGAAACGCTAAAGCCTTTTCGACATCTGAAACTATATGGGGTCCGTTATCCTGTTGCAGGTTACCGATCCACTCGCGCGTTTTGCCTTTAGATTGGGCATAGCTATAGTAACGCTTTGGGCACTGCTTGATATTGCGTGCCAACCGTGTTTCAAATTCACGTTTCGCTGTGCGTTGCATAGCTACAGCCTTATTCCTCACTGTCTTATACTGTATCCAGGACCGTTGTGTCTGTGAAGTCTTATAGCTTTTCCAGGCACGATCCCTGAATTTAATCACCCGACGCATCGCAGGTGTGAACCACATTGGCTTGTTGCGCCGCTTGACAGGAACCAACGGAGCAAACTTATCTTGCAAGCTCGAGAGACAGCAATGGAGAAGCTGCCAATTAGCAGCCACATCTTCACCTGTGTATTGCGACAGGATCGTTTTAGCTTCTTCTGTTACAAGATCCCAATCTACACATTTGAAATCACGCCTCAGTTTAGGAGGAGGTTTGTCATACCTGAGTATTAGCTGAAAGCTTATCATAATATGATCACTCTTCCCTAGCGGAGGGAGGTATTCTACCTGTCGTACCATTTCACCACTCGAAGAGACTACAAGATCCAGTAACGAAGGTAAGCAACCCTGTCGAAACCTTGTTGGCTCAATGACATGCTGGCTCATAGCATGCGTGTGAATCCATTCGGTAAAGTCTTCAGACAATTTATCGGTGGAACACTGAGTCGACCATGATATGTGGGGTAAATTGAAATCACCCACTATAAGAACCTGGGACCCCTCGGAGCGCAGTACACTGAGATTATCAAGCAGATTATTCAAATCCTGCAATTTAGCTTGAGGACTCATATAAACGCACGCTATTACCATTGATTGTTTATATGAGTGGATGACGCAGGAGCATAGTTGAACGTTGTGCGTGCTAAGCCGAACGCTCGATTCTGTAGTTCGAAAACCAAGCCCAAGAAAAATGGCAACCCCGCCACCATTTGTTTCACTAGGTCTATCGCATCTGACTACAGAATATCTGTTACTTATCATCTCGGATATGGAATCAGTTTCTGATAGCCAGGTTTCCGTCAGTGCTGTTGCATGTGGCCGGAGCTCATGTTCCAGGATAGAAAGTTCGGACCACTTATTTCGGATACTACATGAATTTCCGTATAGCACTGTGGCGACGGGACCCAGCAAAACATTTTGACTCAATCCTGCTTGTTCTTCGGGCGTAGTACCCGAGGAGACAGCACGTTTTTTGGCGTGCTATTTTGGATGGATGAATAAACCTCAACCTCTTGAAGTACCGTTGTATTCTGAAGGTTACTAACCATCAGCTGCGGAATTGCGGGGTAAGTACTATGAACGACGTTCAGGTCCAAAGAACCCTCCGTAGTTTCTGCATCTGATACTGCCATATCTTTTTCCGAAGGACATTGCAAGCTGCCACTCGGCATTTCATGCCAAAGATCACTTTTCTTTGTAGATCCGTTGTTGTCGTCGGGCACAACAACGTGTTTACCTTTGGTGATTCTGTCCAGACTATTATAACCTGCTAGGAATTTATCACGATCGTTCTGTGAGATAAATTCAACTAAGAGAGGCCTTGGACTTATGCCCGTCGCACCTTTGGTGCCCTCCCACACTCCTACACGATGAACGCGCCTTATCGCTGTGTCTGGACGCATTTCAGCATTTCGGAGCAGATTTCTTATGCACGTCCGATCCAGTGATCTACGTGCTTTAGCCTCGCGTATGTAGGGTTCATCCTGATTTAGCACCAGGACATTACGAGATTTATCTCGAATCCCTAGACGCGCTGATTTAATCATTTCAATGTCCCTGGAGACTTTCTCGAGGCTAGAAACGACATCAGCAAGTAGGTTTGAATGGGAGGAAGGAAGCCCCCTGGTATTCAAAATCTTTTTCGATTTAGCCTTACTTCGACCTTTACGATGCTTCGAAGGCGATCCCTCTGCCGTGATAGTAGCAGCTACAGCTTGAGTCGACTCCCTATCCACTATATTGCTGTTTCGAGGCTTTTTGGAACGAGATTTTTTTCTCGTAATAACAATCGAATCAGCCTTCACTGACGGAATAGCTTCTTTGGTGCTATCGCGTGGCTTTTTAGGACGAGAAGAATTAGTCCCCGTAAGATTCGAATTGTTGGTCCTCGTTGTGCTCTCCCTCACAACTTCAGCATAAGATTTTTTACGGTTAAGCTGTTTTGGAGTGACAGGTTGCCCGGGAGAAGCGATTTTGGGTTTTTCGGAGAATGCCTTTTTCGCGGCCCATTGGCACTCGCTGCACATCCATTGAAGCCAACGATGCGCTACATACACCTTATAATGCTCGGGATGTATTCCCGAACATTTCGGATGAGCCCATCTCTTGCAAGTATGGCACTCAATACCCTTAGCTACTTTTCGGTGACATGAATTCTCCACGCAACTAGCATTAATCATTGTATACTCAATAATGGAATAATGAGCTAGAAAATAATTTCAGAGAGCGTAAATAAAGAGCACGTCAAATTTGAACTGCTTTGAAGCTTTTCATCAAAACTAATCTGTTTTGAAACTGTAACTGACCTGTTAAAGGACTGTGTGGTTGTAAATTTGGTTCTAGTTGTAAATTTGATTTTTATATTGTACAACCATGTTTTATTTTAAAAAACAATACACAAAGAAATGAAATATTTATCACTAATTTGCATGAAATTTTCCCTCAAGTCCAATAGGACCGTATGGTCTTCTTTTGTTTAAGCTGTCTCAGGTCCAAGTGGACCGTACGGTCCTCTCATAAATTTTCCTTCGGAATTAAACTTTTAAGTATTTATATGTATAATTATGCCCTATAGTTATAATTTCAGTGTAAAAAATTTACAAAAATATTTTTTCTTAATCAGCAAAAAAGTTGGTCGCTAAAGGGTTAAGCAACATTTTCTATCCACCTTGCTCGTCATTCCCTCTGGTTGTACAAAAGACATTCTATTCCCTTGGAAAAATACACCGTTTTGGATTGAATGAACAACATACCTTGAGATACAATCCTTATTTGCATGTACTTCCATCACGCGTACATAGCTAACGCTAATATTCATGCTTTAGCTTGTGTCATTGTGAAAGGCGCTCGTTGCAGTTTGATTTAACTTATCCCAGGTCAAAAGAACCACGGAGGCTGACTTCCAGTTGATCCGTTTATGTTCAACTTCCACAACGTGACACATTTGGAAAACGTGCTTACTCAAAGTCCCTATCAGACCACAGTACGAACAATAGCTGAGAACATTACTGCCACTAAATAACACCCTTCACACCTGGTGAAATCTCATCACCTTTACCGCTTTGTGCTGAACACGCGAAAGCTAAGAATAGGATATATACACTGGATTGTCTTATAAACAAAATCTCCTAGATCACTGGCACATCAATCGACTTCAATCGCACTGTGGATTTGTTTCTAAATGACAAGGTTTACGCCTTCCATTAAAACGATTATCTCATAAAATTCAAACTAAAATTTTAAATCAGCCATTCTCACATGAACCATGACATTTATTCATAATTCAAAAATCCTTTTTTCTTAAGAGATTCCTCCTGAACAAAGCGTTTTGATCCACGAAAATTACTCTATTTCGATTGGTCTAACAGATCATTGATCACATTTTCGTCCAATCATAATTGAACTAAGAACGGAAATTATAATAAACGATCTGCGTCATTTTCCACTACAAAACCCGGTGTTTTCAGTCAGACATTACATTCCTCTTGGTACGATGCAACTTAACACGGATTTAAGCGTGGAAGTTGTAACAACTATACTTCTTTCGTTTATTCTAGCAATTGGTGTGGTTGGAAATGCGTTTGTAATTTGGGCGTTTTCCGAACATACTTCACAAACGTCAATTTCCAGCCTCCTAATTGTATGTTTGGCTTGCTTGGACCTAACCATTTGCAGCATTGGAATTCCAACCACTTTGTATTTCGACATTTGGAAAGGTGAAGCGACCGACTGGGCATGCCGTTTGCATCTGGCTTTCAAAGGTTTCATCATCCCGGTTTCAGCTTTCCTATTGGTTCTGGTCGCGATTGAACGCTTTCTATTGATATGTTTCATCCCGGGCATCGGCTTGAATCGCGCGCACACTCATATGGCTCTTGTTTTTATATTCGTGTTTGGATTCATCTTGGCTATTCCAATGGGTCTACACGGTCGAGCAATACGCACATTTAAATCAAAAGACGAATTGTTGGACCCACAATTAACGCTCGATTCCTACCAACAGATGGAATTAACTGTGAGATTTGGTGATGGGATTTCAAAGCATTGTGCAAAAGACAACACTTTTATTAGCGATCAGAGTTATTGGTACTATCAACTTTGTGTTATGGTTGTTTTCGTTGTTCTATTCCTAAGTCTGGCGATTATTTACGCTATGATTTTTATATTCGTACGTCGTCATGTTTCGCTGATGTTCAATCGATACGGGAATTTTAAATATAATGGCCCATGGGGAAGTGTGAATGAATCTTGTCAAATTGAGGGCAAATACAGTGTTCCTGATGAGTTTTCACCGAAGCAAAATTCTGCGGTACTATTGAAGCGTGTCAGCTTGGTAGAAATTAACCAAAACAGGGAAGGGAAAGCAGGTAATTCAATCAATGTTAAAAGTGAACAGAATGACATACAACAGGCTCCGAAAGATAAATTCTCCGTTGATTTGACCATGAACCCAATGCCTCGTAAGTCAACATCTGAAAACAATCTCACGGAACCAATTCAACCAATTCAAGCTGAAACTAGAAAACAACAATCGATCAATTTTCCTATCGACTCAACTCATTCTTCTGTTGATATTGACCAGCCTAAAAATGTTGTTGCAGAGAACACCATCACAGTTCAATACTTAGACCATCAGCGACGACCACACATCCGTACTGCGCAGACATTTTTCATGATCGCTGTCACGTTTGTGGTTTCATACACGCCATACCTCATTTATACATGTAAACCAGACTCTGGTCATACTTCGTATTCTCCTGCTGATCACTGGTACAACAAAGCAGCTCGAGTCCTATTCTACTTGTATTTTACAAACTCTGCTGTAAATCCGATTATTTATTCTTGCTGGAACCGCCAATTTCAAGCGAGATTGAAACAGTTGTGGATGCATATCAGAGTTCATTCCACGCGAAATCTTGGGACAAATGAGAAATATACAAATAGGTCTTGCGGCACAGAACACGTAAAAAGCAAACAACTCATTGTATCTGTGGACGGTACAACAACATACGGCGGAACTGGTGATCGAATGAATCGATGAATTTGCGTACCATCGCGTGAGGATTCGATTTATTTGCAGCTGAAACTAAGTGATGCTTATTTATTGTTGTGGAATAAAACTGGTTAAATGCAGACAGATTTTACATGCTTTATATACCGCTTTATATTAGCACAGGGCTATGTTGTTTAGTGACTAGTCTTTACACTAAATTATCCATATTCTCTACAATCCGGGGTTTGATTCAATCTAGATCGTTGGAATTCTTTTCAACATCCGGTTAAATTGATTTTTCGCATTGGTTCGGATGGAATTTTATTTAATTTGGATATATAGTGTTACTTACATACACTACTAGTTTCGGTCTATCTACCTTCAGCAAATGGAGAATGTAGCCTTAGTTTCAGTGAGCGCTTGACTTTGTGATTTGTTATGTGAAGTTACTTGGTATGAAACTTATAATAGTTGCTTCAGGCTCAAACAAAGTCTACAAGCGCTCCTTGGCATCAACGAAATTTACTCTAACGAGAATTCGGTTACGAAAATTTTAAGGATTCTGGAACCGTTTTATATAGTTAGATTACCATGAAGAATTTACAAACCTGAAAATTGTTGTTGGGTGAGTAAGTAGGGATTATCAATTGCATGCTAAAATGTTATTGATTGACGACAATTTGCATTCATAAATCAATTAACATACTTTCCCCTTTGCGGCAATTACGGGCAAAACTCAATAGTTTTACTACGTTCATGTTTCCTAGTTTCAACAGAAAATTCAACCAATGAATTTCTCGGGTGACAAGATTGTGAACTCGCAATAAAATGATAATTCGAAAAGCTGAAGGGTAAACAGTTGCACATAATTTATTTGCTTTTTATTCTATGAAGACACTAGTTTCGAGGACAGTTTCAGAACTCTTGATTAGTTCAACATTTCCTCATGTAACTAGAATGAAGTTTTTTTATAATTAGTAAAACCTTGATTACTCTAAGGTGAGTTGCAATCAGAAAGTTGACCATTGGGCAGACAGCCTTTGCGGTACAAAGACGTTTGCACAAGAGATATGAAAGCTCTTGGCATTGACTCCACGAGCAGGGATGAACGATCACTTGACCGCTCACATCGGAGGCATTGTGTAAAGCGTCGTCTGCATACATCGGAGGAACAGATACATCTATTAACTGCTGAACGCCGAACACGCTGCCAGCGTGCAACTGACGCCCATTGACCGAGTTCTGACTATCATTGCAAGCGCTGCGAGAGAGATTATTCCTGCGGAATCTGACTGTTTAGTCATTCGAAAAGCTGTAAAACATAAAATTCATGCGATTGTAATGTACATCCATGGCAAACAATAAAAAGCCTGGCTCTTCTATCAATTTAACTGTGTTTGATTAAAGTCAAAAATTGAAAGACAGCGTTTTAATTGAATTGGCAGATCAATCAGCATCCCGAAACAGTTAGCGCACACTCACAATCGTCATTTACTTGTGCTTGCGATACTGGAATGTACTCTTTAAACGTTTTGTCTATCATACATAGAAAAAGCTCGTTATCACACCACTGTGTATAACCTGACTGTACCGGTTGTCGATTCGATCAGATTTGACAATTGATTTCGTTCCAACCGCCTCGTTTCAAGATCTCGCTAAGTTGGGCTCGTTTTTCCGACCTTGATGAATTGCAATGGCGGCTAGCGTTGTCACTTTAATCGTATTCACGCACTCTATCAAAACCAAATTATTGCATTGTGGCTGTTGTTATCGATAGACTTTTCGGTGGTTTCTTCTATTGCCTCCTACCGATAGGTCTTCATAAGCTTTCTTTGTTAGTGCATTTCTTAGCTCTACCACAAGACATTTGGTTGCAACCTGTTGAAGTGTGCAACTCCACAATATTATTTCGGATCAATTTGATCTACAATAGAACTGATTTTCCTTTTCTACAGTCCTGAAGTTTGGATTTTACCGTTGACCTTGTGCAGACACGGAAGTGCAACTGCGCCAGATTCAACGTTTTCAGTAATTTTTAATTCGAAAGTCCAAGTTTGTGAAGTAATGATAACACCCATCAAGTCTGTAACGTTTTATGATGACAAATGGTTCAGCAAAATTACTCCTCACGCGTTTGTTCCAAAATTACCGAATATATATTTACCAGTATTGTTGATATTGGCGAACGCACTGGCAAACTTTTATTTCATTTATACAATTACCGGAAATAACTCAAAACTTAGAAATGAGCTTTACCCTTCAATGTGAATGATCCTTCAAACGGACATTTGCTTCCAGCGCCCGTCCAGCTATTTGTAACCTAATGAGATCCGCGAACAAAGCGCGCTCACGTCCAAACTGAACCTAAGCTCGTCGTCTACAACCGTTACAGAAAAAATGCGTCCTAGGAAGTTGTATGCATTCCTAATGAATGAGTCAGTATTGCCGAATAATAGTTCTAAACATCGTGCAAAGTACCTAGCTATCTCGTGTGTAAGTAATCCTATTCCATTGACGAGCGGTCAATGGCCTAGTGAGATAGGTCAAGAGTCTACAGGAAATCAGTCTCCACTGATGCAGTTTCGAGAAATATCTCAGCGCATCATATACAGGTAATCAGATTCATAGCCTCGTCTTCATTTCAGAAATTCGACCACTAATATATTGACGATTTAGAAAGAAAGTAAGCGCATCGAACAGCCAGCCAACGATTCATGGAGGACGACTATACCGACAGTTTTAAAACGACAATCGAAACTTAATACGCTTGGTATGACGAAGTTTCTATTTCAGAACTGAAACATTACCTCAAAACTGCTCTTAATAACTGTTCTCAAATTTCATTTTAGGTTAGGTGGTTTTCGCTTATTTTCCATCTATTGCCAGCCAGTAGTAATTTTACAATTCATTTCTGACAATGTTGAGAAAGTCTATTTTTCTAACAATTATATGTGCTCATCAAAAATAGATAAGAATTTAATCCTGTTGTGTAGGCTACATATATGTGTAGCCAGCTTTCGCAATTACCAAGCATTTATGTTTACACGAAACTGATTTACTGTAGATAATTTACATAAACTACAATCTTGGGCCAGTACATCTGATCATTCATTCATTCATTCAGTCATCTCCATGCCGGGTTGCACATGAGGCGAAGACAACTTCACGCCAGTGGTTCCGGTCTGTCGCTGCTTCCGTTGCCGTCTGCACCGTGAATCCTTGTGCATGTAGTTCGCGTTCCAACGTTCTGCGCCAAGTTTCCTTGGGCCGCCCCCTTTTTCGTTTACCTTGCGGATGCCAGTGCATGGCTACCTTCGTATGCGAACTGGGATCCATGCTGCAGACATGACCGAACCACGGATCTGTTGTCATCGTTTCCATAGCAATGTAGGTTTTACGGGATAGGGTTGCTAGCCCTAAGCCGAACCCTCCTCCTTTCTCAGACGGGCTTGGGACCGTCCTTGGCGGAGTTGAGTACATCTGATCACTCATCGGAAAATGTGGAGATAGAGCACAGATGTATAAAGACATCTGTTGCTGTGATTTTCTTGCTAGTTTTCTTTATCTACGACATATAGTTGAATATATTAGGAAGATCATGACAATAATAGGTCGAACTTTACTTGATTGAGATACAAAATCAATCAGAAACAACTCTGTCACAGAAACTAACTGATTAAAAGCGGTATTTGAAGAAAAATCGAAAGATAATTTTTGTGTTGTACGAAGAAATTTGTGGCTTACTCCTCCGATCTGATGACAGAAAAAATGTTTAATTATTTTTCCATTATATGGAGAAGATAACTTCTTTGAATGGAAACCATTGTTTGCTGTACAAAGCTCACCGTTTTTTCTCGAATTTCACCAAAATGTTATTTTGTTGCGGGCGACAGAAATTTTATACAGCGCAGTAATTTGATTGAAAATTCTCACTTCCATTGACGAAATTCTCCAAAGCAAACGAATTCACGTTTGAATGAAGCGCATCATTTCAAGAATTCGATTTTGGATGTAATCTGTAAAAGAGTTTCGGCAAAACCTCCACTATCCTTTCGGATAAATCGAGACACAATTAGGTAAAACTAATCTGCAATTCGTTGAGCAACGCTTGTTCATCCGCAACTCGTCTGGGACTGATCTTCTGTTAATTAACACAAATCTTTCTGAACTGATGATGTGCTTTTCGGCATTATGCTTTGCGATTAGGGTCACTATCATTCTTGTTAAAATGTGAATCGATTTAGAGAACATTGAAGCTTTATTGTAAGGTATTAAAATTCAGATTCATTCTTCTTTTGTGGGCTCTAAAAATGTACTTTTTTTCTAAACGTCCTCAAAGTAGTCGATTTTTGTTCATGATTCGTATAAATGGTTTTGATATATATATATATATATATATATATATATATATATATTGTCGTACAGGACATCTCTAACAGTGGTTCCAAAATTCACAATTTTTCCCACATAATCATTGTCTCAAGTCTGATAGAATCTAGTAGGCTGTTTGTGACTGATTTGTATATTGGCTTAAAGTGCAACGGAATAGTGAACGGTTTCAAACTTTGCGTTAATCACAGGTTTAATCAGTTTAGTAATCACAGCTTTGTGATTTGTTTTGCAAAACCTACTTGTTCAAAACATGTGACATGTGCCGACTGACCTTGTTTTGATACGCCGTTGTAAATGGTACGAAATTAGTAATGGATTGTAAAAGATGTAAATGAGTCTGTTAAAATTGGGCTGTGTTTTCCATCTCCGGTCTCTTAACGGTAAGCCTGAGCTGACTTCTCACTTTATATTCTCTTGCATATTACCTCATATTATATTATTATATGGCATGTACGTTTATGTGAATATTTTCGTGTAATTTGTATTGAATTTGTTATAACACACCGGAAATGCTCCGTTTTGAAACCTTTGACATGCAACATGTGGAAATGTCGTCATCACGTGATTTAATGGACACTTGATAAGTCAGGAAATCTCAAGATTGAACAGAGTAACTTTATCATTTGAATTTATGTGACCTGCAGCTATGCAACCTACCATGTGAGCTGTTAAAACGGGAAAATTATTCGTACGACCTAAGTGAAATCAAGGACGCATTTCGCTATTTACAAAGCTAGCACATGTTTCGATCAAGCAAACCTATTCTCCATTACACTCCTTCGAAAAATCCAAGGAAATTCTATAAAATATTGAAGCGCGATGTTTCTATCTCAACCGCGTCTCAATTCAAATTTCACTCACACCTATTGAAGAAAAGCAAAAAAAGATGAAGAAAATGATTGAAAAACTGTATTAGAATATCATCAAAATTTTAGCTTTGTGCTAATGTTTCTTAAAATGGTACAAAGTTACGGAAAATTACCAAAGGACAATACTAAGTGGCATCATTGAATATGCAAAAGTCGAAGATGATTCAGATTGGTCGTGACCTTGGCTTTTCCTATCCATACAAGCTCGGCGACATTAATCTGGAGTACACCGAAAAAGAAAAGGACCTCAGTTTCTGGATTTGCGGCAGTTTGAAAAATGGTCTACAATGCGAAACCGTTTACAAAAGCGCGTCTCGGCTGCTCGGCATGCTACGGCGGATATTTGGACGTTTTTCCCAGGGGTGTTTTCCTCTCATGATGAATACATATATACACCCGTTTCTAGATTATGCCGCACAAGCCTGGACACCATGGCTCCAAAAAGACATCTTACTCCTGGATTGCATATACCGGAGAGCTTCTAAGCTTGTCATTGGTCTCGAAAATATGTCATTCGCCAGGCGACTCAGACAACTGGAAATGAGGACACTTGCACAAAGGAGAATGCGAGGTGATCTCATCCTCGCATACAAAATACTAACTACTGTTTCCCACCCCCTGGATATATTATTCAACCTTCGAACTTCCAGCAACAGCCGTCGCAATGGTTGCAAGTTGGAAATACCACATTCCAAACGTAACTGCCGCAGGTATTTTTATTCCGTACGTGTGTGCTTTGCTTGGAATTCCCTACCTTCCGATTTGGTAAGCTCAAACAGTTTATCTATATTCAAATTAAAACTTGACGATTATATGATCCGATTCAGATATATAATCCGAATTTCGCCCCAAACTATCAATAAGCTATTATTGTCCCATTGATTTTGATTTTTTTTTACTTATATATATATATATATATATATATATATTTCCACCCTGTGGTTATTGTAAAGTTAATTGCTTTTTCAACCATAAATCTTGAATCTTGAATCGTGGATCAATTAGAGGAAGTTATCATCAAGTTTTATTAAGAACAACCTTTTAAGACTTAGAATTTTATTCAGACTATTCAACAATATGAATGATTAGAGATACGTTTGAAGAAAGTTACTGCATGCGCTCTTTGGGCCCAATTGCTCATACAGTGACAGGAAACAATGTTGATAAATGAACAATTTTGTCTCACATCAATAGCACCAGAAGCAAGATGGCATAGCAAAGGTTGTTCTAAGTAAATGAATAGCTCAGAACTCAGAAAATTTTATGGTAGAAAAAGCAGTAAGCTTAACAATAACCATAGGATGACATGTTTATGGAATAAAATTATTTTAAAAAAATCTCGCAAAAATCAATAGGGACAGTCACATACCGCATGGTTCGTCATATACTCACCGAGTTTATAAGCGAAAACGGCAACAGATTCCGAGCGTGTTCGATTCTAACCCATCATGTTAACACGAGCAACCGAGTAAAGCCTTAGAAGGCGTTCTCATTTGTACACATTTATCCACTAAACGTGTTACAAAGTCTTGGATGGAACATGTTGAGTATAACCGAGGCGATTCGGATCAAAATCCGTAGACTGAACTTATGAGTTCAGAAATGATGGGTCGTGATCTCACATTACTTTGGCCAACAAAAGTATCGAGAAAACCATTTTAAGCGATAAAACATGAGATTGCCTTGTTCAATGTGCGATGTCGATCAGATCCACTTCCATTTTCACGCTTTTATTGTCGAGCTTGATGTGAAATAATCAAAAAAAATCTTTTGCTCTATCAAGTGTATGTTGACATATAGGAGAAATTGTATTCAAGTTTTTATGGGGTCTTTTTTTAACGAAAAGCATTTATCCCTGAAGTAAAAAATGTGAAGTGAGAATTTGAAAGCCTTTGGTGGAATCATGAACTTTCCATACAGTTTTATTGCATCCCTGGCATTCTAATCTCCATAAAGCTGTTTATTACTTTTTATATTCTCGATATTGATATTTGTGTTTGGATTTGATTAAATGCCACAAAATATGTCAATTCATTCCATATAAAATTTGACTTTTATCAAATACATTGTCTTCAAAATATTATTTTTCATCCTTCGTTTCGACCTAAATTGTCAGAATTGAGAAATTTTACGCAACACTGACTTGATCGAGCAATTCTGAAAACATTTATTTTTTTCAAATCACATAAAAGGCAAAACAAGAAACTGGGTGTCTCTATAGTTTTTCAAACATTTCAGTTTTTCAACACATTCCCAAGCTTTAATTGCAAACTCACATCGAGTTCCCATCAACAGAGAACATTCCCGTAAACCTGTCTCGACGCTGTTCAATTAATTTATGCGCCGAATACAATTGGTTCGAATTAAACAAAATATGTGACGTAATTGAGCGAAAATCCAATCGTGCGTGTGTGTTCATCTATTTGTAAACAACAATTTCCACTTATCACGAAATATAATGTCGGATATTGTCTCCAGTATCAATACCAAGTAGCTTTATAGAGTTCGTACAACGAACCACGATGTTCAGACACCGAATCACAAAGTGATTCTTGGTCAAAGCACTCAACAGGCGCTTACATTCTGATGACCAAAGTTAGTGTTGCTCCATCCCCCCGTACATACCACTTACACGCCTTGATGCTTGACCAAGAATCACTTTGTGATTCCTGTGTACTAACATCGTGGTACTCGTTGTACGAACCTTATATAACATGGCAGTACAAGCAACTTTGTTTACCACTTTACCACTGTTTCAAGGCTCACTGAACCTGATCTTACTGTCTCCACCTGACGATGGCAAACAGCCTGAAACCGGTAGTGGTGTGTAGGGGATGGAGATGTGAGCAACACATTTTTTTGAACAAGTAGCTTTACTTTGACAGATTTTTAGAATGCCCCAATCACATTTCCGTCTAATGTCGGCAACTATTTTACAGTAGTTCATGTCGGAAGGTAAGAGTTAAATGCAGTTCTTAGTATGCGACAGGATTCGAATCACCATTCTCTTGCATGAAACGCTACCGAGGCAATGAGTTTAACGTTCACAGACAAAATATTTCGAATTTGTGAGGCATGCGTATCCTAGTGGTGCTGTCCTTACCTCATAAAGACATAGGCTGAGTGAAAACAGCAAGAAACTGGTCATTGCAGTGTGTATGGGTGATGTAAATGCATGCCAACTCAGCTTTTTGATAGACGCATGGGGTTGACCCGTCAGCATGTGCGGGGTCAAATGTGATTGAATTGTTTGATCCTGTTAACTTTATCCAACAGTTGAAACACAGAAACTCAGAAAATTATATGGTAGAAAAAGCGTTGAGCCTAACAATAACCATAAGATGACAAGGTACATGGAACATATAAAAAATATATATAAAATATAAAATATCTCAAAAATCAATAAGGACATCCGCATACCGTATGGTTCGTCATAAACTCATCGAGTTTGTAAGCGAAAACCTCAACAGATTCTGATCGTGTGATTTTTTCAGGCAAATAGTTCCAAGTGAAACAAATTCTTACGGAGAAAAAATTACGACGTATATCCAATCGAGAATGCGGAATGCTTAAGGCCTTTGAATGTGTTCGTGTTCTAGTAAGGTCATTGGGCTTTAGCAAGTGTTTAAGGGGATGGTTTACAGAATGCAGGATTTTGAAGGTCAACATAAGGTCACTACGTATCCGCCGTTGGGTAAAATCTTGTAGGTTCAGTTTCAACATTCGCTCTGTGAAAAGCAAATTTCTGTACCGGGAGACCAACTTTGTAGCATGATGATAAATCCTGTCGAGTAGTTCGATATCCTTCCTTAGCCATGGTGCCCAGGCTTGGATGGAATATTCCATAACAGGACGTATATACGTGTTAATTACCCGGGGTAGGGTTTCGGGCGTAAAAATCCGGAATATTCTTTTGAGAAGACTCAAGATACGGCAAGCTTTATTGTACACCATCCGGCAATGCTGGCCAGGCTTAAGGTTAAACGAAAACCAGATACCCAGATCTTTTTCTGCTGTGGTCCAGACGAGATCTTGCGTGCCAAGCTGAAGCGTGTGGTGCAGAGATTTTCCAAGCTGCAGCATTTCACATTTCGCAGGGTTAAATGGTAACTCAATTAACTGGGACCAACGAAATAAGATGCTTAGTTACAAGGTCAAAATGTTTACCAATTCTCCAGTGTCACGCCATCTGGATCTTGATTGTACTGTACGTACATGTTTAGTGCAAACGATACGAAATCAGTTGTGCTGTGTGTGTGCGAGGGAAATGCACGCAAATACGGAATTTCTGTTGAAACATAGAAAAATTCGAATTAATTTTTCCATATGCATGAAGAAGAAGAAGAAGAAAAGAACTTTATTCGTTAAAACGAATTTTCAGTTAATCAAAAAAACACAGAATTTCAACACGAATAAGGGGGACGTCAAAATTTGATGGGAAAATTTGAGATTGCTAGTCACATTCAAAATCAAAACAGTTTCGGTTCCGTCTGCAGGCATGTATGAGTTTTCTTTCGCATTATTCCGACCGGCGCAGCAAATTCCCCATCCTTCAAAAAATAAAAATATTGCGCAGCGTTTAAAGCGTGCGGGGCATCAAACGTCCTTTGTTTACATGTTCACAACATGTTAAAACGTTTGAAAAACAAAAGCTTTCGTGTTGACTGAAAAAAATAAAAATGCATGAAAACATTAATTTTGAGCACGGCCGATTCAAAGGCCCCGCTCCAAAATGTTTCATATCATGTTTCATACCATCACACTTTTGCGTTGATTGACCAATAAAACACTATGCATTCAATTAAAAAATTTGCATAATAAGATTTGAACATGGAGCCATGGAATTTTACACAATTTGATAGTTTTTTTTAATTTAAAATGTTTAATATTTATTTATTTATTTATTTAAAATAAAATACTCTACTGATTTTTGTGACTACTCATCTGTGCCAAGCCCATCGAACTAATCACAAAGTTGATCACGACGGTCCATAATGTAAGCACTAAACTCGAGTTTCGCGCTTATTTGAGCTCATCAGCATTGCCTATCCCGACCATCACCATTGTAGTCCCACGCCTTACGACCTGGGCTACCGTCCACCGTTTGACCGAACGCAATTAAGCGTTTATGAATCGTTCTTCAGACTGGCACATTTGAGTAGCTTTGTTTGTCCGACCAGTCCAGAAGGAACCAGTAATATCTGTTGTGGTCGCCTAACGGAACAGATCTCCGTGTCAGCTCTTCCCTATATATACTATATACTATACCGATGTTGAATTAAATGTTTATGCACTTATGAAAATTGTAAATCTGTGTCTCATTATAAAATAATTATTATTCGTTTATTTTCATTAACCTCAATAAACTGTTTATGCAATTTTAGTTAGGAGTGAATATAAACAGTTGAAATATTTTGGCAAACTCTTATCGTTTGCCGTAAATCATTGCACTTCAATGTTAAAACAAATAGTATTTATCAAGCTCTGCAATATGTTTGATGGGGCATTGCAATGGGATTCGATCCTAGACATTATTGACTTGTTTCCTGACGTCAACCAGATTTGTTGTCGGTTTTAAAGTTATAAAATAACCATCCGTCCCATCACACGCAAAATGTCACGGCTCTGGCAAAATAGTCGATAGTTTATAAATTTTGATCTCCACTTTATCGACTTTTGTGATTATCGAGAGTATGGAATATAGTTGTTTTCCCTCTCCAATGTTGTTAGTGTGACAATGTGACGTGTATCCGCGAAGAGTGTTAATCACGCGCCTTCGGATGATATATAGAACATCACCCTCCAGCAAAGAACAGGAGTAGAAAATGCCGACACGACCAAAGGAACGCAATCCCGAACCCATAAAGATTCGGCTTTTGGGAGGATTGCATGAGAAGAGATCAACAGCCGCTAAAACCTCCAGAGATGGACAACGTCAGCTTCTATCGAACGACAGTGGTGCGATCTGCGTTCAACAGCCGAGAGCTGTATCTGCTCCTTCCTAGCTTACAGACGACGTTTTACGCAATTCTTCTAAAGCAACTTCTTCCAAACTCGTGGAGCCAATGTATACAGCTTTTATATCTTCTTGAAAACGTCTTTATAACGCAAGTGCTGTCTGCTTAATGACCGGCTTCCTAATTTCAACTCACCATAGAGTTGATCTTTAGGAATACGACCATTTTCCATTCTGTATACGTGACCAAGCCACCACAGTCGGCGCTGACGTAGTAAGGTGACCATGCTCTGTAGACCAGCTTTTGGAATTACCTCAGCATTAGTCACTCTGTTCATCCACGATATGTTCAATATACGACGGATGCTTGGTAGATGGAAAGCATTCAGCTCCAGTTCGTGTCTTTTGTGGGTGGTCCAGGTTTTACTAACGTACAGTAAAACATTTAATACGCACGCGCTGTATACCATCATCTTTGTCTTTATAGTCAACTTGCGGTTACCTTAAACACGAGAGCTCGATCAGGAAAAATGACTGCTACTCTGCCAATCCGCTTTTTAATCTCCGTGTCTAGCGAGAGGTTATCTGCCATGGCTGAACCAAGATATGTGAAATGATATACTGGTTCAAGCTGACAGTTCAAAACAATGGGGCGATACAATCCCTTGACCAAGGACTTTGGTCTTGCTCATGCTGATTGTTAGCCCAAAGTCTTTGCATGTCGATGAAAAACTGTTCATTAGCGACTAGAGGCGAATTGCAAAAGCTTTTTAACTAAAACCGTTACAATGTGCTGAGCCCGTTATGCCAGGGTAGAACGAAATAACGAGTTTCAGCAGTCTTCGTGGGCGTCGATCAGATCTAGCATTTTGAAAATACCCTCACTGCTGACGTAGTCGAGTGCATTCGTTAAATAGATAAACACAGCGTATAATGGCATACACTGTTCCCGACACTCTTCTTGAAGATGTCTCAGGGAGAAGATCATGTCAACGGTTGATCTTTCCCTGCGGAAACCATTTTGAGATTCAGAGTAAACTCTATCGTCTAAAACTTGTAGCCGGATCTGTAAGACTTTAGCAAACAATTTGCGTACAACATTTAGAAGGTGAATTCCTCTGTAATTGTTGCAGTCGCCTCTGTCACCCTTATTCTTAAATAGCGTGATGATCTTTGTGTCTCGCATCTCTTGTGGGACACCCCCCTCCTGCCAGCACTGAAGAAGCAAAAGGTGAAGAGGTTGTAATAATGCTGCTCTAAAGCATTTGATGAGCTCAGGCGGAATTCCGTCGTCACTAGGGGCCTTCCCATTCGCTAAGCGGTCGATTGTCCTATTGAACTCATCAAGAGTAGTGAGAGTACAAGATGTTTAATGGTTGGCAACCGCTCAACATTTTCAAGTACATGCTGCAAAACCGTACTGTCTCTAGAGTAGAGAGAAGAGAAGTACTCTATCCATCTGATGAGTTTTGTCTACAATCGGGTTACCAGAAACAGACTTAATGGGAGGCGTTTTAAGTTTGTTCGTATCAATGGCTTTCTTGTGGAAATGTCCAGTATCCGCAGTGTTTTGGATACCGATGTTATTTTCATTCCAATAGTCATTTGCACATAGTCTTGCAATCTGTTGAACCTTATTTCTAGTTGCTCTTAAAAGTCTTATGTTTTCATCTGTTGGCATGCATTTGAACTTCAAGAATGCTGACAGTTTCTCATCCAAATCAGACAATTTGGAGTGGTGAAATCTCGACTGGGAATCTTCAGTGTTGCTTAAACCAGCGAATGGCAAGTGTCTTACCTGCGCCTTGATATGATCTGGTGAGGAGTACGCTTCCAATATTTGTGCGTCCAACAAGAATACGATCAAGCTGATGCCAATGGTTAGACCAAGGACGTTTCCAAGAGACTTTATGCTGTGGTTTTGTTTGAAAGAAAGTGTTACTGACACAAAGACTAAACTGTGTGCATAGTTTCAAAGGTGTTGTACATTGGTTCTACCTACTCCGAACTTTCCGAGACAGTTTTGCCAAGACTCGTAATTTATTCATAGATTTATTCATAGATTATATGCAGGTAAAATGCTATGCATTACAAGACCCACAAAAATGTACATCGGGTTGGATGGTAAAAAATATTAAAATATTGTTACATTATTGTCAAACGTGAAAAACATACTTGTCCATGTGGATATCTAGTGATTTCTTCAAAACGTCAACGGTTCCAGATTGTACCACATGAGTAGGTAAACTGTTCCACAATTGCACATTGCGAACGGACAATGCATATTTGCGGCAGTTCAACCTGCTATGATGTTGGTAAAGTTTCGATTGGTGACCTCGCAGACGTGTGTTATGGGAAATATGAAACAAACGACCGCAAGGATGATTTGTTTGATTAAGCATTGTCCAAGTGTATATTAGTGCTCCTCGTTTCCGTCTGTATTGAGCCGAATGCAAATTCAATAATTTAAGTCTCATTTCGTATGGATAATTAGATAGTCCCAGGACGAGTTTTGTCGCTCTGTGCTGTGGAGTTTCTAATAGCAGAATATCATTTTTCAACCAAGGATCCCATGCCGGTATAGCATATTCAACATGAGGACGGATGTACGTTGAAATCAATTTGTAGACAATATTGGGGTCAAACGAACCCAGAACTCTTCTGAGGAGACCCAAGTTGTTTTCAGCTTTGCAGGCAGCCAGTCGACATTGCATTGAGTTTCCTAAGTCTGATTGCATAATCACACCTAAATCTTTTTCTGAGGAGGCGGGATTAATAACAGTGCGACCAAGATAATATTATTTGCTGGACTTGCTGTTGAGAGACAATAGACTGCATTTCGAAGCATTCAGGGGCATTTCGTTGTCTAGGGACCAATTGTGAATCATATCGAGATCCCGTTGCATGTTCTGCGTGTCGTCTGTGGAGTTTATCTTGCGCCAAAGCTTTGCACAAACTCTGACATTGAAATCACCCAATACCACTACACAGTTTTTAGCGGCACGGTTTTAAGTATTGCTTTCAGACTACGATAATAGGCGTCTTTTTCAGCAAGCGTCGTAAAAAGCTTCGGTGCATAAACGTTGACTAACGTAATCGTAGAAGTAATATACTTCAGATTTAGAATCCAAATGATTGCGCTACCGCTACTGTTTGGTTATGCTGCTTTCAGTAGGCTGTATCGCACGGCAAACCCAACTCCTCATTAGAGCCCCTTTCTTTACACTATATTGTGTTATCACTTTCTCTTAACATACCAGTGTCTTGTAACCTCGTCTATTGAAAGACAGCCACGTCGACCTTCAACCTTTTCAGCTTATTGCTAATGACAGCCCATTTTCCAACGCCTCTGATATTAGAGATGTTGGCATGTAATTATGGAGCATGAACCGAAAATTCCAGTTTGCCAGTGTCAGAACTGATCGGTGTTGGAAAGCAAATCGGTTCGCTGGTGCGGAAAAATACAGTCTGCTTGTCGGTTGATTCCGAATCCCCATGCACCCACTGAGGATGAGGGATCATGGCGAAACGGCACATTAATCACTGGGGATGCCTAGCTTGAGTCGGGTGGTAGACGTCCAATGAGACCTAAAAATCTCTCTCACCGTAGAAAGCAGTTCCAGGCACTAAGCTCTACGCCAGTAGAGCCATTATATTTGACCGGTATCTGCTGATTTCCGTGTTATCATCAATAGAAGCGCAATGGAGCGTCTAATCCAATGGTGCGTTGAGATGTACGCCAGGGTATTTGAATATGGAAAATTAGCTGTTGCCCATGCAGCAAGTGCTCCTTCTCCACCACACTACTAGAACCGAAGAAACAGCTAGGTTGATACGTTTGGACAACGACGCCGTCGCAAAAGTTGACTGGACGAAGTTGAATACAACTTCGGACTGCCTAACGGGACTTCGGCTCCGGAAATTTCGTCGAGGTTGACTCCTGAAGCCTTTTCCATGATTGCATGTAGCAATAAGGCAGTGAAGGATAGAGATAAGTGTTTTCCTTACCTAGGGTGGACGGACTTCATGGACTTACAAGCTCCATCTGCTTGAAGCAAACTGGTTTTGAGGCGCCAGTCAGCTGCCTTAGTCCATTCTCCTGTCAGTAGAAGCAGTTCCGCTGGGTCGCACAGGACCACGCGTGCAGGCCAGGAGCTGGACTTAGTTGTCATAGGTTAAATGAAATGCGCGCCGTTAGAGAATTTTTGGAATTAAGAGCTCATCCGCAAAACCGCTTCGGCCGTGATCACATTGGAAGCAACTGTATCTACTAGAAGAAGAAGAAGAAGAAATTGGCTTTATTCATATGAACGAATTTTCAGCAGTTGCAAAAATTTCACCAAAGAATTTAAAACAAATTGACCGACAGATTTCGATAGCCATTTGTGAACTGAACGATGTTTCTTTTCCGTCTTGATTGATAATTTCGACACGTGATCCAGTTTATCAACAAATGGTGTCACCAAACGTTTTGAAACAAAAGTGTCACAACAATTCCCGGTATCTCGTAATTCGTTCAAAATTGTGCGTCGAAAATTGAACTCAGTTGATACGAAAAAATGATGAATTTTGCCCACAGCTAGTGTTGACATTTAACGAAAAATGTTGAAAAAACCTGTGGAGAAATTAATTTTATGGACGGCCGATTTGAAGGCCCCATACGTTTTGTGAAAACGATTGATTTTTTGTATGACCACAAGCAACATTCACATTTTACGAGACATTGGGATAATCGCATCTAAGCTTCTTGCATGACAGTTTGATGCATCACAACATCAAACCGAAACATCACTAGGTCCAATAATCACTGACGTTCCAGAACCTAATGCAGCCGCGATTACAGATCATGGTATTGAAACCGAACAAACCCAAAAATTATCAGACATTCTTGTGGTTAACAATCGTTCAAATGCGGATTTGGGTGTTTACATGTTCATTTTTCCATTCTCAAATTTTGCTGAGAAAATCTACCATAAAATGCTTCTTAAATAACGCAAAATGTCTCCGCAAGAAATTCAAATTTTTGCTAGTATTGAGTATAATTTAAACACGCTTTATATATAATCGTTGTGTAGTTCTGAAAGTAATTTCACAATTTATCCAGGAATTTCTGTGTTATTATGCTTGGAACTCATTTTGCGTTATTTAATTCCATGCAACTGTGAAATATTGTTTTAAAATCCTATTAATACTCGTCATAGTGTATACTTTCACATGCTATACAAAACAAATTGACGGCAATTTTATTGGAATATCATGTGGACATCTACGATAGACTTATAAGTGAAGTCTATTAACTCTGTCAGAAAAAAGCTTGTCTCTATCCATACTGAGCATCTGTTTCATTATAAACGGCCGAGAATTGTCTGCAAAGCATGGTTTACCAACATAAACTCGATATCACATACTCTAACAGTCGGCCACAATTGTAACAATCTTTCAGTGAATGCATAAACCGGTCTACTTGGTTAACCGTTTCCATTCTCGGCAACATTTCCGTATGTTACGCAACAAAGTGACTTCACTTATTAGAGAGTATAAGAAAGCACATCAATTGATGCAGCTGTCAAAAACCCTAAGTTGCTATACGAAATCACGAACGCAATAGCAAATGTCAAACCAGGTCTTTTTGCCGTCCAGAATGGTGAAAAACTCACTGAGACCGCGTTGGCAAGCACTCTCGCAATTTGTTACTCTAAAGTGTTCGTGCCAAAGCTTTTCGTGGAACGTTGTGAGTATTCATTCGAATCAGGAATCGAAACATTGGGTGTAATTTTGATAAATCCAGAGATTCTTGCAAGTCAATTGCTCAAACGAAATGAAATAAATCGCCAGGTGCGGATGGCATCACACCGGATGTTCTCAGGTTCTGTCATTGCTACCGATCTGTCGTTGAAAATTATTGTCCCGTCACACTATTACCTGTTATTGGTAAGGTCACGGAACTTATAGACTTGGAAAGAATTGTTGAACACTTGGAATTGCATAATTTGCTTTCACCAGCGCAGCGTGGATTTAGATCTCTTCGGTCTTGTCTAACGAATATTAGCATAGCGCTAGATGACTGGACGAAGGAGTTGGGTATAAGTTCTTAAATGCACGTCTGTTACTTAGAGATTTCTAAGGCTTTTGACAGAGTCGATCACCATTTGCTTCTTCATAAACTCATACGTGTAGAAATATGTTAACCTCTCTTCTCATGGTTGTGCGACTACCTGTTAGATCGCCACGCCTGAGTTAAAGTAAACCGAGTGCTATCCCAGATGTTCAAAATTAATATCGGATTCCCACAAGGATCCGTGCTAGGCACGCTCCTCTTTTTAATTAACATGAACGATTTACCCCCTCAAATCATCCAAAATGTTCCTGTTCGCCGATGATATGAAAATTTCGACTCAAATCAGTTCTGCAGATGATTGTGAGAAACGCAAATGGCTTTGGACAATGTGTCAAATTGGGCGGCCATCAATGATATGACATTCAGCGTACGGAAAATTAAGATGCTCCAGCTTGGCAAGAATGTTCCTTGGACATATCGATTGGGAACTGAAAATGTGACATAGAGCTCGTTGGAAAAAGATCTTGCAGTATGGATTAGTGGAAACCTGAAGAGCATGGTGCATGGTGATATCGACAGACCAACAGATTGTTTAGTGTATTTAGAAACAATATTTGAAAGATTCTCGCCGATAACGTTACAGAGGATAATAAGCGTCTACATTCGCCCTACGATGCAGTGTGCGGTAGAGGTCTGATCTCTTTTGCTGCGAAATGATTTTGCTCTCTTTGTTAAAATCTATCATAGAGTAACAAAGTTAGTGATGGGACTTCCCAATGTTCCGTACACCGAATGATTGGGACGTCTGGGTCTATGTGAATTTACTCAAAGGAGGATGAGACGCGATATTATTCTGACATATAGAATTGTGTCTACTAAAACAAGTGCTTGATGTGCATGATGTGAAATTGACACGCAGAGTTACCTTATCCCTTCACGTCCCAAGTTCCCGTATTGATTGTCTTCGCCTATTTTCTTCTTCTTTGGAATTCCTTACCCAAACATTTGCTGGACTCTCCTGGCCTGAGGGTCTTTAAAACGAAATTAAACTTACACATGCATAAGAACATTATTAGTGAGCTTTACATTTCATATTTTCTATTCCTTTGATACTATTTTATTTTTCACATGCTCATTTATACTGTAATCCTGTGGTGTTGTAGAGTATTAAATTTTTAACTTTAATTCTTGAAAGCTTCGCTACAACTGTGTTTCGAAGAAGAGACATTTCAGTCATAATTTCAGAAAAACCTTTATTCATTGAGATTTATTTCTATACAGAAATGTAAATATGCAGTAGTTTGCCTCTATTGTTTGATATAAATTTTAATGTTCACGCCTTACGATGTAATTTAGGTTTCTGCACAATTGGATGGTTTCTAAAAAATAATTAATGCGAGAAATTTTCCCCAAAATCGTCTATACCCAATAATTATAGTCTGAGCGAAAAATGTACGACACAATTAAATGTCTAACCTTGTAATTTATTGCTCCAGAATCGAATATCACTCTCACACAACCAACAAATTACTGAGATAATCATAAATCGGGAAACGTGCATTTCTAATTGGTTCACAACATTATTGAATGATAATACATGTAGCATTTCAATAAAGTTATGTTACAGTTATGTCAGAGATGAAAGAAAAGCAAGCTAAACACGATAAGGTACTATTGTTAAGCAACCGAGAGCAGTAAATTCGTACCCGAATATGATTCTTTTATACCACGATGCGCTTGTGATCGGTATAAGAAGAGGAGCCACGTTTGAAGCTGAGAGAACGTGTTCTGAAGACCAGCATTCGAATGCTTGCCTACAATAGTTAATCTGTCCATCTAGTACATTTTCAAAATGTGACGGATTCACTGTGAATGAAAAGTATTTAACTCCCTTTCGTGTCTTGCAGCACTCAAAGACGACTGCACGTATCTTTCAAACACCCTAATACGGTAGCTTTCATGTAAACGATAAATTTGAAAGCAAAAAATAGCTAGCGAATTGCATCCAGGTGACTAATGTACGTTGTTGTTGGTCGATATCGACCATGGATGTACATCTCATCGCATGAATTTCATGTTTTGCAGCTTTTTGAATGACTAAACAGTCCGATTCGGGAGGAAAAATCTCTCCCGCAGCACTTGCAACGATAGTCAGAACTCGGTTGTATTGCATCAGTTGCACGTCGGCGGCGTGATCTGCGTTCAGCAGCCAAGAGCCGTATTTGCTCCTCCCCGGCTGGCAGACGACGCTTTACACAATGCCTCCAAATGTACGTAAGAATGCCGAAATGTACATCAGCTAATATTTATAAATCTGTAGCATTTGGATATTCATGGCTTCAACAAACCAATTCACTAGTTCAATATTGCTCAATGAGTAAGCTATAGGCACAACATTTATAGAATTTGATATAATTTTTAATAAATTATTGATTCTTATCATTAGCATAGTATGCTAGAGCTATAAGTATTTCGATAAATCGAGTCGAACATGATAATATTCCATTATACAACTTTCAGAGGTTTTTCGAGAACCATGGTTTCAATACTACGGCAAAACAAGAATATATAAGTGCTCAATTGTTTCTTTGTTTGTCATTTTATTTTGTACTGTATTGTTCAGAAAAATATATAGAATTGTGAGAATTATGTGTACAAAAATTTAACATTGCAATCGGGAATATTTAAGTATTCATTAGAGTTTATTCCAATATAAATTCCTGAATTTCCGAGTGTACTATAAGTATGACAGGATAATAATTATTTAATTAATTAATCAATGATAAATAAATAATAAATTATTATTATTATAAATTAATCCCGCCAAAATTAGATTGCACTCAGAAATTCTGGAATTTATATTCGGATAAACTCTAATGCATAATTGAATATTCCCGAACTCAATGTTACGTTTTTGTAAACACTTAATTAACCCATATAATTCAATAGAATTTTCTGCGCAATACAGTACAAAATAAAATAGCAAACAAAGAAACAATTGAGTAATTACATATTTTTGTTTTGCCGTGGTATTTAAACCATGGTTCTTCAAAAACCTCTGAAAGTTGTATAATGGAATATTATCATGTTCGACTCGATTTATCGAAATGATTATAGCTCTAGCATACTATTCTAATGATAAGAATCAATAATTTATTAAGAATTACATCACCGTCTATAAATTGTGTGCCTATAGCTCACTTATTGAGCAATGACAAACTCGCAAATTGGTTTGTTAAAGCCATAAATATTCAAATGCTAGAAATGTATAAACAATAATCGAGGTACACACGTCACTTGGATGCACTTCGCTTGCTATTTTTTTCCATTCTGATTTACCGTTTTCACTAAAGCTACAGTAATAAGGTATTTAAACGATACGTGCGAAATATTCGGCGCGATCCAGCAGTCGACATGAGTGCTGCAAGATACGAACGGAAGTTTGATGTTTTTCATTTACGGTGAATCCGTCACATATTGAACATGTGGTAGATGGACAGATTAACTACTGTAGGCAAGCTTCCTAATCCTGGTCTACAGAGCACTTTCTCTGAGATGCAACCGCGGATCGTTCGCTGCAATAATCATGTGTAGTGTTGTTGATATCTTTCGCTAGATCTCGACCATGGATGTACTTCACAAGAGCATGGTGGTATAGAAGCATCATATCTGAGTGACAGAAGAGAAGTTACTGTACTTGGCCGCTGAACCTAAAACACATGATGACAGCATGCAGATGCCCCGTTCAGGAAAACTACTGTCTATAAATTTGAGAAATGATGGAGATATTTTTCTACTATAATTGGATTGTAAACACTTTAGCGCATGATCTCGTCACGCACTTGCAATGCACTTCTATTGTCATCATCGACACAGAACTCAAATGAGACCACAATTATAAAGCAACTAACGAATGTCTAGTGACTACGAATCATCATTACGTACCGGCGTTGAATTTGAATTTCTCCTCGGTGAGCGACGTGGATAAGGCGCGTTCGGGTAAAATGTAAACTGTAAAAACAAGCATACGAATTAGCGAGAAAAGTAAAATAAAGTAATTCGAATATGCCCACCATGATCTCAAACTTACTCGATTCCGTTGAGCGTACGAGGGGGTTTTGATTGACACTGTATCCTTGGTTTGAGTGATTGAAGACTGTAAAAAGTTAAATATAAGATGGAAACATTTAGCGAAACATACGATTTTATAAAATAAAGAATGAAGGTATTCATCGTTTTGAATGTTTTGTACTAAGGTGTTTGGTTCACACAAAGAGCAAAGTCAGTTTAACCCTATTAGATATCGTTACAGCTAATAGCGTGGTAGTCATACGTTTTCTAATCGGTTCGATCCGTATGTGAACAGGACACAACAAAATTTTCGATTTTCGGTTGTTCAATTCACGACTCATTTGTGTAAGTAAACAAAAAAACTTACCGATGCAAAATGAATATTAAATGTGAATGTGGTTTTAGCAGCATATATATATCATGCTGCTAAAACTACATTTGTTATATCCGTGGTTTGCTACTGTTGGCCCAGCCGTGTGGTTGGAGAGAACACAACCGTTACTGAACTCGTCTTTTCACCGAATGCAAAGAGAATCACAAGTGAGCGAATGCGTGAATATCACAGTGAGTGAAATTCATAATTTAGACTCACCATCGATATTGATTGGTGATTATTCGATAGTTCGTTCGCTGTCTATACAACAGAGGGTGCCCTCCTAACACCTTCCCGTTTAAGCTTGGTTTTGGTGTGGTTACTTGAACGCGTCTTCGATCGGCCCACCTTCTTTGTTTGCATTCCGTGGTTTTAATTTGAGGCGGCTCATCTTCCGCTGAATTTCCATCTTCTGTGGTTTGAAAGGTGGCGAGGACAGGATAGGGATCATTGAACACTGATTTGTTAAAATAGTTTCTGCGGCAGTAGTTTTCCTTATACCCCTTTCTGTTGCGTTTCTGAAAATCGGTGCTTCTGGGCAATAACGCGCAAAATGCCATTCGTCACATTGGCAACACTGATGGGAGCTTGGTGTCTTGATCGACACGATGATCATTCTGCCGGCTACTTTTGTGCTTGACGGCTAACACCACCGGCTCTTTCTGGCAGGGGTTTTGTTGGACCAGCCCAGTGTCGCGCTTCAAATTTAGCAGTCTCTGGCATTCGGTTGTCATTGACATCATGTTGATGTTCGGATTTTGATCGAGTAACGAATCTCTTGATCCTTCTCTGACTGCAAACCGCATACAAATATCAGCGATCGAAATTGGTCTTCAGTCATATCTTTGAACTTGAACTATTCACACGCTCTATTAACCTTTCCTGCATAAGTCACAAAATCATCACAATCCTTGTTGACCAATTTCATGCAGTTATATCATCTGTTGAACAAAGAAGACTGTTGACAAAAGACTTCTTCTAGCAGTTGTACAATCTGGTCAAAAGTCGATGCACTTGGGGATTTTGGCAAAATGAAGTTGGTAAACTTCTCATGTTCCAGCGTGCCCAGTTTTCTCAGCAGCAATCTCGTTCTTTACCATTATCTGTGTTGTTAAGGTCGGATTGAAAAATATCTTCGAATCTCTTGAACCAAGATTCGAAGATGAGACCGCTTTCTGGGTGGTAATTGAATCCGGGGATGCTGTTGATGATTGAATCCACCGCTGGGTTATGTACGTCAGTATTCTTGTTTTCATTATTGACACTAAGATTTTTCAAAACTGTCTGTATCAAACGGGCTTGAGCTTTTTCGAATTGGCTTTGCTGTTGCTGATTTATTGATTTTACTCCTTCTGCTGTGATTGCCATTTCGAATTGCTGGGTTCTTTTCTCCCGTCGCCATGTTGTTGTGTCTGTAGTTATGTCTGTGCTGCACTACTGCTGCCTCTAAGTGTTGCCAAGTTGTTATATCTGTGGTTTTCTACTATTGGCCCAGCCGTATGGTTAGAGAGAACACAACCGTTGCTGAACTCCTCTATTCACCGAATGCAAAGAATATCACAAGTGAGCGAATGCGTGAATATCACAGTGAGTGAAAATCATAATTTGAACTCACCATCGATATTGATTGGTGATTAATAGATCGTTCGTTCGCTGTCTATGCAACAGAGGGTGCCCTCCTAACAGTAACTAGTACGTATTTGACTTTGTCGTTGACATTGACCCATTGCTCATTTTTATCACGTTTCCAATTCGAAGAATAATATATTAACTCGCAGAAAATTTAATTGTTTCACACAATCTGGTTGTGTTCGTTTAACAATTAAGCACCATTAAAGTTCAGCTGCTCAAATTGAAACAACTCCAGACGAATAATGATGGAACCATCGTGCATCTTGTCATACTGAAATTTCGTCTCCTTACATCTGAAGTCTAGATGCATTGAGATGTCACTGTCCAACCAAGCGAAAGCTGTTTCGTAACTGAAAACGAGACTGACAGCTTAAATCCCCCCATTCAATCCCACCCCAATAAATTCCACGGTAATTCATTTCCCGGGATTCGGGTGCTTTAATTAGATAAACATCATTATTGAATCTGTCTGGTTAAACGAGTTCATTATTTTTTCCCCTTTATCTTCTATCCGATTAGATCAAACTGCAAAATATTGAAATAAATTGATCGCATCGAGGAACAAAGCAAAACAAGTCGGTTGTAAATCACACATAATTCAATATGGTTTTCAAAGTCGTCGAATGTTCACGACTGCGGTTGAAATTTAAAGTAATTTACGGTTAGAACACCATCATTGGTGATCCTGGGCCATTGTGACAATGCACGCCTTTCGCTTAGTCGATCATGCTTCACTATAATTCTAAACGCTTCTCTTTATCTACAATAGTTGCCAACAGGTGTCGTCAACATAAACCGAAACGTGAAAACATATTGTAGATTATTCGATCAGAGTACCAAAAGTATGCAAAACACAACTCTCCGAAATGTGTCTAAAATTCTAAAGACTACCATCACAAGACCGCAAGTATTTGTGTTTCGGAGTCATGATTCGTGTGTCCGATCCGTAAAAATCGGTCACACGGGATCAACATGATGAGGACTTGAAGTTCGTGTTGACCATTCCCTACTACTGCAGAAGCTTGAAAGGCTTGGTATCACTTAAAAGTTGCTGAATTGGCTAAATGACTACCTAACAAGTCGCACTAACCAGGTACGTGTTGATGGTGCATTATCCAGACCAATTACAGCAATTAGCGGAGTTCCCCAAGGCTGAGTCCTTGACCTGATCCTCCTTCTGGTTTATGTCAATGAAATACCCGAAATTGTTCGATGTAACATTTCGTTATTTGCGGACGACATAAAGATTTGGCGCAGCATTCGTAGTCCGGAAGACTGCCTGCTATTACAAAAGGATCTTGATACGCTTCACAGCTGGTCATTGAAAAACAAACTGCCGTTTAACTTCAACAAATGCAGGATCATGAATGTGAGGAATCGAGTAGAGTTCACATATCACATAGGTTCGCATGTTCTTGAAAATTGCAGTAAAGAAAAAGATTTGGGTGTCTGGATATGCTCCAGTTTGAAAACATCACTTCAAACTAACAGTGCCTTTAAAAATGCAACGCGTGTTCCAAATCTACTCAAACGTGTATTTGGGAAATTTTCGCACAAGATATTCCCAAGGATCATGAATACATACTTGAGACCAGTCATGGAATACGGTGTGCAGTCATGGTCTCCGTGGCTCGAGAGGGATGTGGAACTCATGCAGCGAATCTATCACCTCTCAACGAAACTAGTTCTCAGCATCCGAAACAAACCATATAAAGAAAGGATAGCTCAGCTGAATCTGTTCGATTTTACATATCGACGAATCAGTGGAGACCTTATCTTACTTTATAAAACATTCCATACCCCGAACCATCCCTTACAGGATTTATTCACGCGAAGGGATACGAGAAATTATCGGACCCATGAATATGTGCTGGTCATACCCCATTCCCGCCTGAACTGTAGAAGATATTTTTCTCTGTCCGTGTCTGTTTTACTTGGAACAGTTTACCTTCAACCGTTGCTCACGCCACTAGCTTGCATGACTTTAAAACGAAATGAGACGAATTTTTATTGCATTGTTCGTTTCCAGAACACTTATATACTGTTTAATCTATGTTCTTGTATTGTTTATACACTTAAATTTCAATTTTTACCATCCTATGGTTGTTGTTAAGCTTGTTGCTTTCTAGACCATTGAAAACCTTGAATTACCTTGAATTAAACGGTTGTCACGAAAGCGATCGACAAATCAGATCAATGCTTCAACCAGTACAGACAGGCTGAGGATATTATTGTGGTAAGCAAATTGGCCTATATAAGATGAGCATGTGTTTTATTCTTTGTCATGTGCACGCGTTAACGTGAACGTTGTTGGTGTTGAAAAGGTTGGCCTCGGGGTGTGAAGTAGTTAAAGTTACGTTATGTGTCCACATTGCCTGATAGAATTTAGGACAGGCGATGTGATTAGACCTTTATTGATCAGAAGGTATGATCATCCCCTGCTTACCCTTTTACAATATGATCAGCAATACTTCGTGGAAATGAAACAATCGGCACAAACCCACTCTTATTGTTGAGGAACAATCTGTCGATTGATCGCGTTTCAATTTTGATAATCGGCACCTACTAGTTTACCATTTTTCTCCCGTCGTTCATAACAATCACGACAGAAATCAACAGGTTTCGTCGGCGCCAGCAGATTTGTGACGATTATATGATATAGACGATAATTATTACTTGATACCGTATGCATTGAAAATCCATAGAGTTTCGGTTGAACTAACGATTCAAGGATTTATGGTTAAAACGAATGCTTTAGAGCATCACAGGATTACGGTTTGAATAATAATCTAACAAAGTAATAATAGTTTATAACGAAAATAACACACATTCGGCTAACAAATTGCGTTCTTTTACATATGCATAAAGTTCGTCCGTCATGGGGTCTAGACGACATAATAAAGTAGGGAATTCCGAACAACTATAGCACGTTCGGCAAACTTTAGCGGCGGTAATCAATACACGAATTAGGTTGTGCAGAGATAAGCATTTTTCGTGTGTCATTTTATCGCAATCCTTTGGAAACAAATGACATGAATTTTCCGAAATAAAATAATGGCGTATCCGCCGCTGAGTAAAGTCACACAATTATTATCATCATGTAATAAAGGAATGAAGTCAGGTTAATGTGCCAAATAACATGTAGTGAAAAACAGGATAGAAAACGCGCATAAAACATGAGCGGGCAATCGGAATATGCAACTGCATATGCAACAGCACATTTTTGTAGTTTCATATCTTGTGATTTTTTTATTTATATAATAATACATACAATACAATGATTGGTTCATGATGAAACATTATGACATAAATAATAAGCTACATTGCCGCAACATACTTCTGCTTACTTCCATGTCGCATAAGATTTCCAAACAACATATGTGTGGATCTTTTGAACCCAACCAAGTCAAAATATTAGGCCTTTCTGAGCCTAGCACTTCGGCGAGTTTCTTTATCCATGGACTCGCCACTCAGTCGTTTCTCCAAGCCTATACTAGATTCTATGAATAATGTGCTGCACGGCAAGCACTGATAAGGTATTCCTTGAAGCCCCTCCCAACCATCGCAAACGAACATGCATCAGCATCTTTCTCAGCCCGTGGCTTCTTGCTTGTAGGATCCGTTCGGATGACAGATATATTTGTATGCGATGCTGTCACCGCAAGTGGAGCCTAACAGAAAAACCTAAGTCACATCTTCCACCCGGAAATGCAGGGTTTAAAAACCATACAGAAGCGTAGCACACATATACACAGACTATAAATCAGTTCTTTAGTGTGAAATGAAACCGCGTCGACGCCATAATTTGCGAAGGTTAGCAAACACTACACTCGCTTTGCGCGCGAGCTATGGAATCCCGTCCTCGAAAAAATCGCCAGCAGAGATACACGAAGCTATCGAAATGTTCATGAGTAGATCACACACAGTTAGGTTTGGAAGAGAGCTGCTTCAGTTCTGGGTATGTGATTACACTTGTTTGGTGCAGAGTACATGCTTTACCTCGTGTCAGATGGCCCATAGCTTATTGCATTCTATGAGAGTAATCTCCGAGAAGTAAGATACGCTAGATCGATAACCAATATCACCCGTCAGAAGATTAACTCACCACACCCACAAGTCCAACTAAAGCATTCAACAACATATCTTTGATCAAAAACTGCATAGGAGGATACTGGACAAGTAGTAAAACTCTCTCAGGTTTGACAATATCATGCTTCCTCGAAAACTCAATGTAGCAACAGACAATTTCACTGACTTGTGCGATCAATTGAATCGAATTCCTTCTAAATATCCAGGAATAACTCGATAGTGGTCCTACGAAACGGGTGACCTTGGTTCAGTAACTGACGGAGTGTGAAAATGTGATCTATACACCCTAGAACGGCACGAATCCCAAACTGTTTTTCACGGATTTGCTCGTCCGATTTTGCACGCGACTGGTGAAGAAAGGTGCAAGCCAGTAGTTAAGGTGTCGCTGAAATGAGACTAATAGCCCAATGAGTCTTACACGAATCATGCTCTCTTTCTAATCATTTGACTAATCACTGATTTTCTCCTATGTATCAGATCATGTTCTGCATCCCTTATGTTTGAGAACCGCGCTTGAACTTCGAAAACTAGCGCACGACCACCATCCTCGAAAACATGCACCAAGGCATCAACATTTTATGCCTTATGGTGCTTCAGGCTCCAGGGTACATTGTAGGTAGTTCATTATACAAAAAATGAATGTCTGGTGTGATTGCTTAACCTGGTTCGGTCGGTGTCGGCGCTGTCCAATGCAATGCGAGATCACGAAATAATCGTTTATGGACACGCAACTTTTGATCGCTATTACCTCAGCTGTTCTAGAAATGCTACAGCCAAATCTCTTGGACACGTTTTGGGTAACCGTATAAAAATTCTGTTTCTGCATTAGGCTCGGTTAAAACACGGTGATGTTTAGTGTCAGACTCTTTTTAGTGTAAATTTAAATTGCATTTCAAATCATATTGATCTTGACCTCACTGGCCCTAAAAGCTGAGTGCAAACAGCGCAGACCAGCCGTGTGGTGTTTAAATTTAATTAATTTCTTATTTCTCCCATTATTTCACGGTGTTCATAATAGGACAGATTTAAATCCAATTGAGCACAATAATCCAATGATTTTCCGTATACTTCAATTGCATTAGCTTGCAAGCAATTCACCCGTAGTCGAAATTTAGCCTTCCGGGAGGGCAACATCAAGCTTCTGAAACGAGTACGTACTGAAAAATCAATCGTGATTAAAATGCGAGCGGTTCCCGCATGCATCCGATAATTGCATTGCTTTATCAACCAGATTTGTAAATCCATTCAATTTCTCACGCCCCTTTTAGCTGTCAATGTGAAGTTGCCAATTTTGCGTGTGAAGAAAAAGGCGCGTTGAATAGACGTACAACTTCCGACATTGTAGATCCTTAAGTTAGATGTCTGGATTTGGTCATGTAAAAAGACTGTAGTGATTTGGACGTAATTTGTTTATATTCAAAGCGAAACTGTTTGGGCTTGCAAACGTGTTTTTATTGCGGGGATGAATGCAAATTCAATTTGGCTCTGCCTGGTTGATATTTGCTGCATTTTAGCAATAAAATCAATGTTGAATCGAGTGTTGTGTATCTAATTTTTAATAAGTTTTGCATATATATGTGTGTGTATATGTGTGAGATATTGTTTCATATCAATAGCCAGGGGATGTCCCAAGTGTTGATTACGATTATACCTTTGGGATATCAAGACACTCGGTTCGTTGCTCAATTATATTTGTTGTGTGAGACAGCTGTACGAAAAACGTAAGCTTTTCAGCAGTTTGTAGCTGAATTCATTAGTATTTCGGTTAATCCAGCATAATCAGCATACTTGAAGTGATCACACATCTAGGATGCTTGGTTGCTTGCCTTTTTTAAAAACAAAAAAATATTCATTCAAATGTCAAACTACGTTGGAAAAAGAAACAAGGAAACTAGCCTACATAATTATGGAAGTAGTAGTGAAGTGAACCGACATTAGATTTTGCAACCATAATTATCTTTTCGAAATCTATATAGTCAAATTAGACGTTTCAAATCAATTGATAAAGTTCTGGATAATATGATTTATTGTTGCTTGGTTCAATACTAGTTAGCCACGGCCAATAAGACCAATAGGATGGTACCATCTCAGTTCTCGTTGACAGAAGCGCTATACATGATGTTGTAGTGAGATCAAATCACGCATCCCGTCAAAACGTTTGTTAACACACTGCTCGAGCACAATCAATCAAATTTTCATTGCGTTCATTACAGAATCACAAGACGAGTATGCATATAAACTAATGAAATATTTACTACGTTCATGCCAATGCAGCGCACAGATCACTTGGATGAATATAGGCAATTATCCTAAACAAAACGGCATGGTCTGAACGTCCGAGAAGATTGCAACTTTCAATGAAGCTATGGAACAATCTTGTTACAACCAGATCCTCTTTGGTTCTGTTTGGTCAAAGCTATCGAAGAGCAGTTGAGGCTGCTCACTTTATTGTAATATATTCAAACAGTTTGTCACTATGAATCGATGGGAATATCTTTGGGACCGAGCGTGTATTGATAATGCAAAGAAATTTTAGTGCAATCGGTTAGAGCAGGTTTTGGGTAACGTTTCACTTCTGGCACAGACGTTTCGTCAGACCAAAGGTGATCAACGGTGTGTCGATCTGCCTTGGCATGAACCACTTCGTATTTAATGAACAATTATATAGACAAAAAGAAGGGTTGGCAGTGGGTTCACCGATATATACAGTACTTGCAAACCTGCAGGAGGGAGCATTTCGAGAACAAATCCCTTAATATGGAAATGCTTCAGCCCAAATTATGGCGGCGCTATATTGATGACACATTTGCTATCAACAAGCGAGATCATTTAGAGGCCTTCTTGAACTATTTAAATGGAATTGACTCATGTATTACTGTCACAAAGGAAGTGGAATCCTGCACATGCACTCTTCCATTTTTAGACTGTTTAGCACAAAAAGTAGACGGGAAAATAAAAACTTCTGTCTATCGGAAACCTATTGATTGAGAGGATTTAATACGATACACTACCGCTCATCCAAGACAGTTCTTCAGTTCCATAGCTTGTTCCATTTTTCATAAGAGAGAACAAATGTGCAGCGACGAAAGAGACCTTAACAGGTGCAACGTGAAGCGAGCCAAAGTCTCATAGACCACGGTTATCCAAAACATTTAGTCGAATGCCAATTGGGGAAGAAAAAATGCCCGTCATAAAAATCGGAGAAAAAATAGCGAGATACAGTTTGTATACCGTGTGTTAAATGCACATCTGAATCGATACGGCCATACGCGTAACTTATAAGAGAGGGAAAACTATTCGTTCGGTTCTGATGCACCTCATGGATATGATACCTTAATCTAGCGTTATGAACCGCATCTACAGAATCAACTGTATAAACTGTTTGGGTGTATACATAGGGCAGATACTAGAATCGCAGAACACCGAAAGCGTGTTCAGAGATAGTCCAATGATGCGAGGGAATATCAATCCCTTATTCGTGATTCCGCCTTGGCAGAACACGCTTCAAATACGGGCCACAACGTCGATCTTGGCAATGTGGAAAGATTGAGAACCAGTGGTAAACCGTATAACGAACGCACACACTCCACGTCTGGTTCCATGCTGTTTTCACTCATCAGGTAGGGACAGTAGGATCAGGATCCGTATACGGTTTTTTTTACCATTCTCCCACTGATGAGTGCAAACAGCGCGAAACCGGTCATGGCGTGTGTGATGGAAATGCATGCAAATGAGTTTTTTGTTCACTTTCATGAGTTTAAACCCTGTCTACATGAGTGTGCGCTCATGTGATTGAACTCGTTGGCCCAAACAGCCGTATTCTACACTAGCATACAATAACAACTTGTTTAATTCAAAACTAGTTTTTACATCGACCATTAAATGAACCATATAGATAAAATTTAAAAAAATTTTTTGCAAGTAATTATTAAATAGCTCAATTGGTGTCGCTTTTTGATTGTTATTCACACTGTTATATTAGTTGTAAACGAGTTATATATTCAAATGGTATATACATATATGCTGTTGGTTCCGTCGGTCGATGTCGACCATGGATGTATATCACATCGCATGAATTTCATGTTTTGCAACTTTTTGAATGACTAAACAGTCCGATTCAGGATGAACAATCTCTCCCGCAGCGATTGCAACGATAGTCAGAACTCTGTTGTATTGCATCAGTTGCACGCCGGCAGCGTGATCTGCTTTCAGCAGCCAGGAGCTGTATTTTCTCCTCCCCGGCTTGCAGTCGACGCTTTACACAATGCCT
>JACCGJ010014611.1:0-32780 GCA_013407085.1 Atriophallophorus winterbourni
TCTGGGGTTATGTAAAGCTAGTGCTTTTAGACCATTAATTATTAAATTGACATAAATGATGGTTGCCTCAATGCTCACACTTTTTTCACGCCACTCTTCCAAGACACTAGTCTAAAACATTTTATCACGAGTTGCCAAGCGCAAAGATCATGAAACCTGGTCGCGAGGTGTGTGAGGGCCGTAAGATTCGTGCTATTTCGAATATGCGTTTTTGATATCATACGATAGTGACCAGACAGCACACGAGTAATCTTCTTATCCCAAGCAGATGAAGTGAAATATGCTCAACTCACTTCATAAGAATTGCCTACACGAGATGTGTTCATTAGCTGTTTTCATTTTCTCTACGCGTCAGATACGGTTGAAATTCTTTGCAGGTTTTTGATAATCAGTGCATTTTAAACTCATGGGTTCATTTAACTGGACTTATATATCAGGAACAATACACTTCCTGACCATTGACCATGAGGTGTTCTTTCAGCTCGAAAAACACTTTACTTGACTGAAATTAAACCTATAATATTCACCCGATGTTGCAACCAGAAACTGTATTCGAGTTTTAAGTGCTGAGATAGGATGTCTTTTATACACTAACCACTAAGCTTATTGTTTGAAACCCTTGCTCTCATGAAGGAATTGTGTATTTTTATCTGGAAAGCTAATGACACACCTAGGAGGAAAATTCCATTCAATTAACCTCGTAAACTCGGCATCCGATATCAATACGCCCTGCATATTTGAAAAATATACCACTCTCTAAAATCCTACGTTCAATTACTTCTTAATATTGCTTGATTCACCGAAAGTAATGCTAGTCTGTCTCTATGCTGCAGCAAATGAAAGATCACGCATTAACGATATTCGTACAAACAGGTTGCGCTTGTATGCCACTGTTGGGTAAGGTTGATACGACCAACCTATTCAATCACATGAGTCGCGTCTCATGTAGACTAGGTTTGAACATAGTGATGGAGATGCATGCAAATGATCTTTTTTTATTCATAGTCATTAGTTAAAACCCAGTCTACGTAAGTGGGGGCACATGTGATTGAACAGGTAGGTCGTACTAACCTAACCCAACAGTGGCATACATTCGCAACTTGTTTAGCGTTCTTCCACTGTTTCAAGCGCATGCGGATCCTGCTCATAATGTCCATAGCTGATGAGTGCAATCAGCACTAAACTGGTCGTGAGGTGTGTGTGTGATGAAGATGCATGCAAATGAGCGATATTCTCTTTCCGTTTCATTACTTTGAATTGTACTTCTTACGGAGTTCGCAAGTGCATTCTAACGGCATCGACTCGTATAAAACATAGGCTTGATGGACTGAAAGTGTTGCGTAAGTTTAGGGCAGTAGGAATTCGAATTCCGAGAAGTATTATCAGAATACATTCAGACCATTCTGTTTTTGATCTGTTTTGTTAATGGATTTTCTGGCAACCGGTTGAATGCAAGTCATCATCACGTTAGTCGTCTTTGACCTGTTTTCGACGGAAGCGGCTGTGTTGTCCAACCCTCATGTTTCCAACGATGTTGTAGCTTTAATCGTCCTCATGCAATCCTTGAAAAACCATTATTCATACGGGTTTGCAATTGATCTCGTTTGTCGATTCGGTGCTTTGAGCTGTTGAGTTGTCCCGATGGACGATGTTTTGCATGTTGTTCTTCTTGGCCTCCTTCAGTCGACGTCGACCATGGATGTACATAACAATCGCGTGAATCTTCATGTTCTGCAGCTTTTAAAATTACTAAACAGTCCGATTCGGGAGAAACAATCTCTCCCGCAGCGCTAGCAACGAAAGTCAGATCTTGGTTGTATTGCATCAGTTGTACGCTGGCAGCGTGATCTGCGTTCAGCAGCCAAGAGCTGTATCTACTCCTTTCCAGCTTGCAGACGACGCTCTACACAATGCTTTCAATTTGAGCGGTCAAAAGCAAGTTCTTCCCAACTGGCCTGGTCAATGCCAAGAGCTTTCATATCTCTTTTGCAAACGTCTTTGTGCCGCCCAATGGTCGACTCCCTAATTGCAACTCACCATAGAGTAGATCTTTCGGAATACGACCATTTTCCATTCTGTAGATAGATGTTTTGCATATCACTCGTGATTTGCACTCTCCAGTTATGCACTTAACCCCATCATATTATAACCTCAGCTCCTCCGGGTGATGTTATTCATCATATCCAGCTCCATGTGAAGCTCACTTGAATGAAACTTATTCAAGTCAGTTTGAAAGCAAATTTAATTGCAATAATAATCATTCTAGTTGATAATCAAAGAGTTCGGGTCATTCACAATTTTCGTGACTTTAATTAACATACTGATTTCAAAGTTGGATAAAGCTTTCGACATTGATTTTCACGGAATTATCTGTACGCTGTTTTAGAAAGAAAAGCATCGTACGTGGAATAAGAAAAACATATAATAGAATCTTGTTTGAATATTTTACATTCCATTTAGTCAAACTATAATCACACAACATTTTGACTGGTTAAGCTTGAGTCACGCAGACAAATTTTATAGCTTATCCATGAAACGGAGTCGTCACTTTGACTCTGAAGTATTTAGGGTTTTTTATGTCTGTCGAAACTGATTCCGACTAATAGACGCAAGAACACTGACAGGCATTTAGTTTGAAGAGTTTCACGAACGACAAAGTGAGTTCGGGTTGAAAAACACGTTTCGACAGCCAACCACACACCATCACCACCGCCACTTGAGTTGAAAGACCGCAAACAACCGAGCATATGGTGAGTCATTGCGCTCTCATAATACTTTTTATTTATGAAATAAGAGTTTCTCGGGAATGTTTTTCGTTGCACACTTATCAACGTCAATCACGTAAGCAATAAATCGAATAATGAGTATTTGGATTGTTTCACATAGTGAGTCATGATAATAAGGTCGAAATGATTATTGGAAGCTAGCCAAAAAACTTGAGTAACATTAATCATTTGATTTTCAGTAAAATAAATTTGAATTAAAAAGTAATTATTTGCTAGCGTTTAATGCCACGCAAATATTATCATCCAAAATCCAGTGGTTTTGACATACAACAAGTATACATTGCTTGGAGAGAGCAACATTTGTATGAGCGTCTTTTTCAACAGTAATAAACAATGTTCAAGGTCGCCGCGCATTTTAAATATAAGCTTTCAGAGCTGACTTTGGAAGAATATTTTAGTTTAAGCAGTTGATCAAAATTCAGGTCGATTGCCCACATTGCACCAAGATTTTCCGGCAGCTCTAATGATATCCATAAAATGCTGTTCAAAAAAGAGTTGAAAAATTATAGAAATTAACTTCCGTTTAACAGAAGGTAATCAAAACAGCATCAAAAAGCGATGCTTGCTCAAGAGCTCACCAGGATTTCGAACGATCAATGTATTGTGGTGCTCACATCTTGCTTACTTACACACCACTGTTGGTTTTAAACCATCTAACTTACTTAGCATCTCCGTCTGGACACAGATACCAACCAGAAACCATCCGTAGTGTTGAACTATCAGGATGTGCGAAAAACTATAATTTGAGTCCGTTTCTACGCTGAACTCATATTCACGATATTATTACTCGATTACATGAGTTACATAATTGAATGCTTCTCAATTTTCAACTCTGTGATTTGGTATTTTATTAATGCACACTGAATAATGATCACCCATATGTAACGAGCCCTCAATTTATTGATTTCCATATACATTTTGACTGACTGACCAGAAGACATAGACGGTAAAGTCATCCAAATCAATAGATCTGCCCCATCACTCACTGTTACTCTTAAGAAGGTGATAACATGTATAATAGTCTCGACGGTACTTTCAAGCGTCCAGCATAGCCAAGTGTGCTGTTCTTACTTACGTACCAATGTTATGTAGATCATGTGCTCTTAGCAAATTCTTTAGAAATATTTTAATTCTCTGGTAGATATAAAGGGCCTCCTGGAACCCTGTTCACACGCTCATTGTGCCACTAACACAGGAGCGTAAATTGTAGTGGATGCAATCTCATAGATAGAACTAACATTTGGATGAGCATACTCTCATCTGGAGCGCCTATGTGGCGCACATACTACAAAATAACTCAAAAGAGTACACACGCTGCCACAAATAGCACTTGCTTGTGTATGCAAATCTAATTCACCCAACTAGAATTCACCATGCGAGATGGAATGGTGATTGGATGAGATGATTACCGTAGAACGCACTAAAGCTCATCGAAATTATATTCACTCAACAAAAAGAATCACACAGAACAGAGCCAATGGACTTGGTGTTGTTGCAATACGTTATATCCACGGTATACTTGATTCGGTCAAGTATCTCGAGTCAAGTAGGCTAAGACGGTGTATTAATTCACCCACTCAAAGGCATTGTTTCACCTTGAATAATTAATTGTCGCTGGCGGCCGAAGAATATTATCCGCTAGAGTATTTTATCTAGCTCAGCTAAGGTAAACAATCATCCCGTTGAAACAATAAATCGCTTTGTCCTGATTGCTAAAAATCGTTCGAAGTTTAGTCCTCTTCGGCGTTGACTAACCGAACTAAGCTCCATACAGTGATCATCTCACGTGAGTACATGACCGAGTGGGTCAGCGTGTGTCTATCATTAAATGCCGGGCGAATTCACGCTTGGAACAGATCGCATTCTATTGATCTCAAGTTTGAGCTTCAACTTGATGTGCTAATTTGGCAGTTTTTCACATCCGAGCTCTGGATAACATGACCGGTTGCATTTTGCTTAGTGAAATTCAGAATCGCCTTTGAGAGATTGTTTTACTTATGGTCGGATGTAATCGCGAACGAGAGATTGGTTTCATTTCCACGATATTGTCCAAGACAAAAATAAAATTCTGAACTCAGGAGAACTTGCACCATCCTAAAGTGCTAGAATTAAGGACCAACATATTGTAAGCTATTCGAGTGGTACCTTTGGATAAAAATTACAATCTTCGTGTGTAATGGTGAAACTTCTGCTTTGTCCCATTGAAGACAAATGACTTTGATCTAGTCAAGCTTGCGACATCCGAGATTAAAGCAGGACCATGAATGTGGGGAATCGAGTAGAGTTCACATACCATATAGGTTCACATTTCGTTGAAAATTGCAGTGAAGAAAAAGATTCGGGTGTCTGGATATGCTCCAGTTTAAAAACCTCACTTCAAACTAACAGTGCCTTTAAATAAGCAACACGTGTTCTATATCCACTCATCCGGGTATTTGGTAAATTTTCGCCCAAGTTATTCCCATGGATCATGAATACATACTTGAGACCATTCATGGAATACGGTGTTCAGTCATGGTCTCAGTGACTCAAGAAGGATTTTGAACTTATGCAGCGAATCTATCACCTCTCAACAAAACTAGTTCTCAGCATCCGAAACAAACCATATAAAGAGAGGAAAGCTCAACTGAATATGTTCGCCTTTCTTTATCGACGAATCAGAGGAGACCTTATCTTACTTTACAAAACATTCCATACCCCGAACCATCCCTTACAGGATTTATTCGATACGAGAAATTATCGGGCCCATGAATATGTGCGGGTCGTACCCCATTCCCGCTTGAACTGTAGAGGGTATTTTTACTCTGTCCGTGTCTGTTTTACTTGGAACAGTTTACCTTCAACCGTTGCTCACGCCACTAGCTTGCATGAATTTAAAAGGAAATTAGACGAAGTTTTATTGAATTTTTCGTTTCCCGAACACCTATATACTGCTTAATCAACTTCCTTATGTTGTTTATACACTTACATTTCAATTTTTACCATCCTACGGTTGTTGTTAAGCTGGTTGCGTTTTGGACCATTAAAATTTTTGAATTACCTTGAATCCTAATGGAAACTGAGTATTGTTCGTACGCACTATATGGAAAAATATATCGGATAGAGTTTTCACACTCTTATTATACAAACATTTTTAACTTGCGTACTCGAATGTCCGAGGCAATTAACAATTATAAATCATCATCATACGCATCATACTTTGAAAGATTTAGTAAAACGCTTAGCCCAGAATAATTCCTCGAACAACACACGAATGTCACCAGAGAATAGTAAACACTACATATCAGCCTAGTTGGAGTAAACATAGAGAACAATTTTACTTAGTAAAAATATGTCGTATGCACGGCCGGGATCTTATCTGTAAAATGGAAACACAAGTCGTATTATACAAGGGTCAAATCGAGGTCAAATGGGGCCTCTTGTGTTAACGTTCATTTTAAGTTTGCACAGGCATCGCTGACACCAGAAGCAACCTCAAGCATGTCACTCCGCGTTTCGCGTCAACCTGTCTATTGCATTTCTATTCACCCCAGGCATGACCATTAGAGGAAATTCTCCTAACCACAACACAGCACTTAACTGTTTGTATCGGCTGTCAATTTGATTTTATTGGTTAATCATTTCCGTAAAACCGGTTTACTTGAAGCCCTCACTACGCTTGACAAAGAGCGATTGTATATCGGTCAATGTATATTGACATACATCCCATAATAATGTTTCAGAACAGGTTTCTCTCTGGAACCTTCTCATACAATTCTCACGAAAGCAGAGTTTTCTGTGGACTCGCGATTAATCTCATCAGTCTTTTCGAAACTGCCTTGTCTTGTGATAAATCATAGTTTGGTGTTCCGTAAATCATAAATTAAATGCAGATAAGTCTGTTTATAAAGTTATTGTGTGAGTAAAATGAAAACTTGCTCTATGAAACTACAACGCTGAAAACACTACCACTCCAGTGCTGAAATTTGTGATAAAGTGTTTTGTTTTTATGGTTTAAAAGATGTAGAGCTGTGGGCTTGTGCCTTCACCCAATAAACAGTGATAATCAAGCGAATGAGACTCTCAGTGATTATAAGTAACCAAATCAAATACAATGCTTTAAAATCTCTACGAGCTTGCGATGTAACTTCATGTATAACATCGATCGAAGTATGTCAACAAATCGGCAGGTAGGGAATTCCAAACGCACCGAACAAAAATACACGCGGCAGTTGCGTTTGGAGTGTGGTATTCCAAAACATACCATGACCATGCATTTTGCTGGAAGTTCGAATGTGGAATATTTTATCCAGTGGGTGATAATCAATATGCAAAGATAAAATAGCCTCGCATTCTCCTCGTTGAAAGCGTCCTCAGGTCCAGCCGTCTGACTCGCTCGCCGTATGACTTATCTTTAAAACCATGGACAATCTTTGAAGCTCCACAATATAAGTGGTCCAGAAGTAAAATATCTTTATATACCCATTGAGTCCATGCTTGGGCAGCATAGTCTGGAGCCAGGTTAATGTAAGTGTTCAACAAGAGAGGCGAACAACCCGAGGAAAAACGTCCAAATTCCGTACACGACTCTGAACTCACCCAATCCCACACATGATTATTTACAGAAAAGATCGATCAACAAAAGGTGGGGGTAACCTCATCTACTTATATTGAAGCATCGATAGCACTATACTTTTCTCTCCTGAGCTCGATGTCCCAGATACATTGTTCTACTCGATTGACCTGCATAATAAACGTAGGTGCATCGTAGCATTGATTTATAGCCCACTTCTTCATCATCTGCAGCTGACACTGATCTTCCTAATGCAATACTTTTCGCATTGCACCATCCGCAATCACATTCACGCCTGCTTGGTGATTTTAATGTAAAGAAATATGCCATACACTTTACGGGTGAAGATTCGTTCAAAAGCTTTCTTCAAGTTATCATGAATTGGCAGCACCCCAATTTACAACCACGTACAACACCCAACGCTATTCCGATCAGAAAAATCCGCATCTACACCCTGGACCTCATACTCGCACCGAAGAACTAATGTTAAAATCCTGTTTCTATGTCAGCTCCACTCCACTCGTATTGATTGATCATGTTGTCATGACACTTGATTATATTTATCAATACGAACCAGTAGAAAATAGTGAATGAAAATATACAACTGTGAACTTTGACTTGCTTCGAGCTCTTACTACTGCAAATCGATGGGGTTTCCTTGAACTTAACTCAGCTAAGGAAATCTGAGAAACTTTTTTTACAGCTAACTCCGTATTATCATTGATTTGTCATCAACTGTGATAATAATATCCAGCAAACAGCGTCCAAAAAAGCCTCTTGGAAGTAGTAATCGGAAATGAATGTGTAAGCGTTACAAGGCGATCCGTCAAAGCTAGCTTGGTGCAACTACACCTTATTGCGAAATAAGTGTGTCTGCCTCATTCGAGATGATAGTAAACATTACCAAATCAGTCTAGTCGAAAAATTTGTAATGAATTCCAAAGCATTATACAAAAACGTCAACGACCTCCAGAATATTAAAATGGGAATACCGCCACTGGCCCCTGGTACTGGAATAGTGACATCATTTTAAGATTGCACAAACGTTATTCGACAACAATTTGCATCAGTAATCTCGCAAGTGTCGAGAAATGGACAGTTTTTGAACACTAACAGCTGAAGCCTGTTAATTCTGTACAAGGTGGAATTCTCCCCAACGTTGTTAAATAAAACTAATGACAATGAAGAAAACAGGTTCACCCGGGATAGAAAATATACACCTAAACATTTTGCATAATCTATCTTCCGAATTGGCAATACAAACGTCTGACGTGTTCAAGATAGTGTTCGAACAGAGCTTCGTGTCAAAAACTTCAAAAACTGCCCTGATTTGTCCCATCTACAAGGGTGGGGAGAGAAATAATCCATTAAACTATCGCCCGATAGCGTTCTTAACAGTGCCATCAAAAGTAATGGAGTCCATAATAGCTGATGCCTTGTGGAATCACTTTTAGATTATTAATTTATTCTCCGAGGCACAGCATGGATTCAGGAAAAAACGATCTTGTTTGACAAACTTGCTATTTGCGAAAGAAGTTTGGTATGAGCTACTGGATGCCGTGGACGTGATTTATATCGATTTCTCAAAAGCTTTCGATTGTGTGAATCACGAAATACTTTCGTTGAAACTACTCAACCACGAAGTACGGGGTAAACTCCGTGCATGGGTTGAAGAATGGTTAATATCCCGTGAGATGTAGGTGAAAGTCAAAAATGAACTATCCTAGTCGATTCAAGTTGATCGTGGAGTGCAACAAGCATCAATCCTAGGAGTCATCATTTTCGCTGATGACGCAAAGTTTTAGCGCAAGACAAACGTCACAGCCGATATATAGGACCTGCAACGGTATCTCAATATGATTTATGCCTGCTCTTGTAAAGCATAGCCTTTTACCCGCATATAATCTGTGATTTAATCTGTGAATAAATATCCGCCGTAAGATACCTAGCAGCTGAGACACGCGTTTGTAAACGGTTTCGCATTGTAAACCATTTTTCAAACTACTACATAACCAGTCGCCCCAGTTTATTTTATTCCATGGTGTACTCCAAGATTTGGTTGTCAAGGTTGTATGGGAAGGAAAAGCCAGTATCACGACCGATCTACATGATCTTAGACTTTTGCAGATTCGAAGAAATTTTGTTTTAAGAGGACCAGTCGTATAATGCATTCGGGTCGTATTGTAGCAAAATACAATCATGAAAATTGTTGATTTGTCTCCATATTGTTATGTCATCAGTAAATAGATCCATTTTATTGTCGTTCAGTATCGGTAAACCGTTCATGTAGATCAGGAACAGTATTTGTCCAAACAAAGATCCTAGCGTAAAACCCGCTAAAGTAGTCGATTTTCTTCGACAATAGGCCATCAACCGGAACTCTGATGTTTTTGTCGCTAACGTAATCACGAACTAAGTCATATATTTTTCCAACAATACCATGTTTCTCTAGCATGATCAAGAGTAAATTAAGCTTAAACTATCGAAAACTTTAAAGATTTCAAAGTAACATGCATGAATACAGCTGCCTGTATCTACAACATTCGTCACATCACCTAAGCTTGTGAGCACATTTTTAGACAAGAACGATTTCTGCGACATCCGTTAGTTTAGTTTATTTCGAACTATTAATCATCATTATCATTTATTTATGTATCTATTATTTATTACCCACTTTCAAAGTAAGTATTGATGTGATCAGGTAAATTTCTCTTTTATCTTCGCACAACTAATTAAAATAGCGATTCAAACACGAACTATTCATGTTATCGATTTTTGGCATGGTCAAGTTTTTGCCACTTTATTGCAGTAATATTTGTAAATAAATAGCGCATGTTTATAGCGTGTTCCGCCTGATGTTCGCTAGAAGACATTATTTATATGCACATTTAAAAAATATGTTACATCCATAATGAACGGTGAAACACTATCCAAGTTGAAGCAACAATGATGTATTACAATTTAGGGATTGTAGTGCACGTTGATAGTTGGGTGGATAGCTTAAGTTAACATTTTGGAAATGTGGCGCAAACAGTCACAAGGAACGTCTTAGTAAGACATGCGAGATCAAGACAATTGATCATACCTCTTAAATGCTGTGTTAATCCCTAAATTGTTTATTTAGTGTACAGGAGCGAACAGCACCTGCTAACTCACTGCTCACGTAATCCATGTGCACATTGGGTGTTATTCACGTTAATCCTTATCCGCCGCAGAACCGAACGCCAGATTAACAAGTGTATACTTGAATGCCACTGTTGCATAGGGTTCGCACAACGAACCACGATGCTCAAACACAGAATCACATAGTGATTCTTGGTCAAGCACTCAAGGCGCTTATCGATGACCAAAGTAATGTGTTGCTCACATCCCACATCCACTACCGGTTTCTGGCTGTTTCTGGTAACAGTGGCATTCAAGTATACACTTGTTTACCATTTATCCACTGTCAGCGCCATTTTTTCACCGTACGTGCTATATTTCTCTGGAATTCCCTACCCCAACATGTGGTGGACTCTCCTTGCCTGGCGATTTTTAAAGCGAAATTAGACTTGCACTTACAAACGAACATCATTCGTGAGCCTTACATTTGATATTCTTTATTGCTTTTATACTAGTGTAATATTCATGTTTTATTCATACCGTAATCCTGTGATGCTGTAAAGTATTAACATTTTAACCATAAATCCTTGAACCCGTTAATCACTGAAGCTAATCTTACTGTCTCCACCTGATGACGGCAAACAGCCAGAAATCGGTAGTGTAGTGTAATTTCGGGGGATGTGAGCAACACATCACTTCGAACGTCAGATAATTCAGACACCCGCCCCAAACACCTTGTTCACTGCGTTCATCAAGCCTTTGTTATTTCAACTGCCTCAGCGTGAATGCTTTCCATAGAAGATTCCACACCCCGTTATCAAGATCCACGCTGTCTTAATCTCACTTATAGAACTAATGGTTGGTCAAGAAAATGCTATTTAAACCTGAACCCTGGTCGTACCGACAACCTTGGACTGACGAACCCTCTGTACTCAAAAGCGAAACCTTACCAAAAACCTACTCTATCCGATTCATTACAAACTTTCTTTTCATGGTTATGGAGTCCCAATCGTTCTCGAATATTTTGATTCATCTTGCTGAGTCATAAAGAACGTTTTTGATGAAACACCAGTTCAAAGTAAGATCTAAGATATCAACTTCAAAGTAACCTTGGACAAACATATTTTTTGAGGTTGACCAAGTTAAGTGAATCAGGGCTTAATCCCATTTATCCTCCAGACATTTAGTGTATTTTAGCCTCCCACTTCGAGGATTCTATAGGCTAGGTGTTCTGCGTTGCTTTTCACACATAGGAGAACAATCAGGAATCAAAGAAACAGGTTTCACCGGAAAATCCCTCCAAACTCAAGTATGCGAAGCAATTTTATCCACAAAACCAAGGAATAATTACATGGATATCGTTTGCTTGCTGTTGCAATTGTATATTGACTTTCGTACATTGTGCATAAAGATTATCACTTTGATTGTTTTGGCCTCCTTCGGTTAAAGTCGACCATGGATGTACATCACAATAGCATGCATTTTCATGTTCTACAGCTTTTTGAATGACTAAACAGTCCGATTCTGGAGGAACAGTCTATCCCACAGCGCTTGCAATGATGGTCAGAGCTCGGTTGTATTGCATCAGTTGAACGTCGGCGGCGTGATCTGCGTTCATCAGACGACGCTTTACACAATGCCTCTAATGTGAGCAGTCAAGAGCAAGTTCTTCCCAATTCGCGGGGTCCGATTCTCGCTTCAGCCCTTCCAGGATTACTCCGAGTAATACGTAGGTTAGTGGAATTCGGAATAGGGATTATTATTTTACGTGGATATTAACGGATTAGACGCAGACTGGCGATCCGTGAGTTCTATCCCACTTTCTGATAAACGACACTTGGTACACATCCAATAAACTTACAAGGGAAGGCCTTTTCGATTATTGCCCATGTTGTGTTTACAGACAATTTCTTATCGTTCATATTACCTGATGTATTAATCTGGTATAGAATCCAATACCAAGTGTGGTTCTCCATTTGTTGGTCGTTCTACTTGTTCGACAACAAAAAATCTCTTCTGTTCAAGGCTTATTGTTACTGATTCTACTGTCTCTAGATGATGAGTGCAAACAGCACGAAACTGGCATTGGTGTGTGTGTGATGGAAATGCATACGAATGAGCTTTTTGTTCATGGTTATGGGTTCAAACCCAGTCTACATGAGTGTGGGATCATGTGATTGAACAGGTTGGTCGTACCCACCTTACCCAACAGTAGAATACAAGCCACTGTCTCTAGCTGATGAGTGCAAACAGTACTAAAACGGTCTTGTGTTGCGTGCAAGAGATATGCATACAAATATGAATTTTTGCTCTTTGGTTCTCGTTTGAGGTTGTATCCGTGATGCAGATGGTCAAAGTTCATCGGGATATGTTGCTTAGCGAGTGGCCTTCAATCTATCTGTGTATAAAATTGATTTTATTCAAAAGTAAACGCTATCTGTTTGCCAAATTTATTCCTTATAAACGAAGGAACGATATAACTATGACATTTCGGAGTTTACAGTGAAAATTCTTCACAAAATCTCCCGTAAACGCTTTAAATTTATCAAGCGAGATGAACAAGGAACAACAGGTAGTTAACTATTTGTAATCTGGTGTCGAGACTTGCGGTGAACTTATTGTAAATGCTGAAAATTCGTGTATAATAATAAAGCCAATTTCTTCGGTTCTTTCGCCCTCTAGTAAACTTCAGCTCTGTTCACTGTGAAGATATTTTTATCATTTCGGGGACTGATGTAGCTCACATCCAAAGAAACCATATACCACTAAACCCACTCTTCAGTTTTTAAACTGTGTACAAACTGCAAACTGATAACTGTTGATTGACCGATAAAATTACGACGTATGACAAATTGGTTTTATCCCGTAAACCTTTCAAGCCACATATCTACCCTTATGCTCTCTAATGCTGTCAAAATATTTTTGTTAAATTGACAGGAAGGCATTCGACAAGAACTTGTTTTCTTACAAAATATAGATTGCGAAAGCACCTTGATTTCTATACAATTATTACTTATACAGATACGGTGATGCTTCTTAGAATTTGGACCAGCGCTGATAAGGATCTCGGTATCTGGATTACTAATAACCTGAGACCGAATAGTCATTTCCAGAAAGTATTGAACAGCGCAAGTGGTATCTTCGGAATTCTTAGGAATTATATTTGGGCGGGTTTCTTCTAAAATACTCCATTCATCGATGGAATACATGATCCCAGTTTGAACACAGTGGCTGCGTAAAGAAGTTGAATTGTTGGATAAAAGTTATCACCGAGCGACGAAGCTAGTTGATGGGATGCAGTAAATCCTATACCAAGAGCGAACGGACATGCTGGGATTGACCGATTTTACACAATGGATAGTAATGAGGGAATTGATCCTAACATATAAAATACTGCGAATGGAAAATCACCCCATCCGCGACTTGATAGAATTCAGTTCATTTAAGAATACACGGAGTCATCCAAGTTGTCTAGTTATACCGCGTTCAAGACTCGATTGTAGTCGTCATTTGTTCTCTGTGAGTATTTGCTTTCTGTGTAATTCACAATCACGCTACCAAGACCCTTGATTTCAAATAGGAACTGGATACTCATTCCAAAGAGCACTCCACTATCGGCCCTGTACATTGACCCCCTATGAACGCACACAAACCAAACACCTTAATCCTTCGTAATTTTATAGCGGTCATCCAATTGCGCATGTAAAGCGATTGCTTTGCGACTACTTATCAGTACCAAGTCCTTCAAAATATTCACAAAGTTTATCACAACGGTCCACATTGGAAGCACAGGACTCGAGTTTCCCTCTTATTTGAGCTCATCAGCAGTCCATTTCCTGTCTCGCGTCGGATTCGAACCCAGGACCATCATCATTGTAGTCTCACGCCTAACGGAATAAGCTACCATCCACCAGTTGACTGATCGCGCCTAACTCTTTGTCTACTGAGTGTAACTCTAGTTACCACCTCAAACAAGCAGTCGATTGCTCAGTAGCTCCCGTCGGTACCTTCAGTTACCATCGGAGCGCACTTGTCAGGCGGCGTCTGGCATCTGATCCATAAAAATTAACTATGTGTTTTATTTATGCCATAATTGAGTCGAATAACACAAAAATATCATAAACTACGTATATCAATTACCGTAGAGCGAAACTTGAGTCCAGTGCGTCCAATGCAGATCGTTGTGATAAACTTTGTGAATATTTCGAAGGACATGGTACTAACAAGTAGTCACAAAACATGAAGAACGATCTCCCCAAACCCTCTGAAAGCGATTGCTTTTTCCACCATAAAATCTCGATTATTGAACTCACTTGAGTTATTCGGTCTGCAACCTCCAACCTTGCAATTATATTGCCTCTTTTTCATAGGGATCAAGGAAAAATCGTTAGCTTATATAGGAAGAATATTAATTCCTGCTTTTACAATGGCATGCCCTAATTAATTTGATTCAAAAGAGATTTCAAGAAACAATGAACACACTCAAAACATTCGGTGTGCAACTCTCAAGCTTGCCTATACATTGCTCGTTTTTCGTTGGAAATTTAGACAAGACCATTGGTTCATACCATACCATACACATTCTGTTTTCTCACGGAAACTTCCGGTTTCTTGTAAATTACAAAGATATTTTAAAAATCACTTCAGGAATACCATGGGTCATTAAGGTAATTAATTGGAGAAAAACGTATCTGTAGAAATCGTTTGTTTTCAAAATTGTTCTTCGAATATTCCGAACTTCAGATTAAATTAACCAAACTTTTTCGATTGTGTGTCGTTTTGTTTGAAATATTTCAATACACACTCCCGCGAACATTGCGTGAACATCTGCCAATCCCACATGGCAACGGAACACAAATTTACGAGGTTTCATATTACAAATCTCGAAACTCTCTCTTCCTTCAAAATAAACTAGATTACACCGATTTATGTTGAACGAGCTATACGAGTGAGAAAACTATGTGGTCTTAGAATAATTTTTTAGTGGTTTACGCAACGCTAAGCATCTAAAGGTATGCCTGTGTCTGTAGTCCCTTATAGATTTCAAATTTCGCGTATTTCCTTACATTTTACTTGAAATTTAGTATTTTTTCCGTAAAATGATTCGCATTTTGTAACGACTTAACACATCACACACAGTTCACACAAAGTTCGTGTGAATGTGTTTTACGTAGTTTCAAACAAACGGCACACGGCATCCTGACGGTCAACGTTAATAAATATAAACTTACGTTCATCATTATTATGGAATTGATTCGAACGAAAATAATGCCTATATATCTATCCACGGTGCTCAGCGCATGAGACCAGGCACTCGCTCAACTGCATGTGTCTGCCATAGAAATGCGGATATCGTTTCTCGTGAATAAGGAATTACACGTAGCCACTCAGCGGCACTACAAACTCCCCATTTCCGTACTAACTGTCGCAGATATTTCTATTCTGTACGTGTCTGTTTCCTGTGGAATGCCCTTTCCGAAGTAATTATCACCTCTCCCTGTATCAAAACATTCACTCGAAACTTGGACACTTATTTGTTACATACCGATTTGACGATGTCTGTGTATTGACTCAGGGTTAGCATATTACTTGACTCCAGTGACATCGTATAATTGTTTTTTTATTCCTCTTATTGAACGAATATTTACTATGATATGGTAATTGTGAAGCTATGTGCTTTTTGTGACCATAAATTCTTGAATCTTGAATCTTGAATCTTCCAAGATTTCCATGCATGTGCCCTCAAATTTTATAGGACAAACGCAAGCTGTTAGAAGATGAGTTCAATATTCCACGAGGGTTACTTTACAACTGATTTGAATACTTTGGCGATTTCTTTCAAATCTGACAGCATGGTGCTGAAATGAACAGTGTTCATTGAGTTCTCCATTCTGTAAATCATAAACTCTGGTAGGTTCAAGAAATTGCTATCGGACGATTGTATAACCTGTGGTTTAATATGAATGCTTCAATATGCATCGCAAATATTACACTTCATGAAGTTAGTGGAATTTCTTTTAATAAAGATATTGAAATGGTGAAAATGGTAAAGAAGAAATAAACAAGAAAAATGCGGTATTGGTTTAAACGAACTTTCAGAAAATAATAATTTAAACACCTAAATTTCCAAAATAATCGTTCGAACAAAAAATTATAGTTTAATGGAAAACATGTGTTTGTCAGTTTTATTTTTAAATTAGAAACAACTTTAAATCCTTTTTCTAGCGACATCAAACTTTTGGATAGTAATCAACAAAATATTAGCCTTCTTCAAACGGCACAGAAAAAATCCTATATTTTAAAATATGAAAAGTGCGTCTCATTTAAAACGTGCGAGGCGTAGAATATTCTTGGTTTTCAGTATCAGATTCAGTATCAGTATCAGTAGCACAGAGCGTTAGTCGAACAAGTCTAAACATGTGCTCGAATTATTTTGGAGATGCGCTCGGAAACACCAGCCACTACCACCATTAATTCGTAAAAATCACAGACGTGTACCTGTTTATTGAGAATGGGAGAAGACTCATCACAGAAAATAAAGAGAGATAATGTATGTTGGATGTCCAAAAGAATGGAAAGACGACAAACAGCAGTTAATTTGGACAAAAACAAACATAAATTGGAAAAGAAACGCCTTTTGTGTGCTTTTTAGAGATGTGCACAATATTTTTGCTGTTTTTGACAGTAAATATGTAGGGATTTAATTCTAACGGTAATGCTTTGAAAAGAGCACCTGCCACCGTTTGCTCAGGCCATGTTTGAACGCATTTAATAAGGTTGCCGAGATAAATTTAGCTGGGCTTGATTTCCACGCGTTTACTACACGGATGATAAAGAATTACGTTCTGATTTCCAGCCTGATATGCTGTTTACTTAGCTTCAGAATTTACCCTAGTGTTTCAACTAGAGGATAGAACCGACAAAACTCCAGAACTCCGTGTGAGATGAGGGCGCATATACAATCATGTTAAGTGACAGTGTTCAGAGCAAGTGACTTTTCTCTAGGTTGCGCGGAAGGCGCCACTCAACCCCTTATTTCCTCAAAGCTACTACGAACTGGGTTATCCGAACTACCGACAATTTATACGTCGTCAGCTAAAATATAACAGGTTTAGGGCAGTTTGTTTGCTAGATCATCAATGAAGGTGAACATCAGCAACGGCCCCAAGACTGTGCCCTAAGGAACCCCACTTGTTATATGCGCACATGCAGAGTATGTATCATCTACCATGGTAGTAAAGCAACGGTCACTTAGGAATGCGCGAATCAAGCATAGCATGTCTCCTGATACTCCTATGGCTTGGAGTTTGAGAAGCTAGAGTCTAAAGTTGACTGAATCAAAAGCCTTACTAAAGTTAATATAGAAAACCGTTATCCATCCTTTTAGTGATCAAAATTAGAAAGCACAACGAGTTAGTTAGACAAGACCTACTTTTTAGAAATCCGTGATGTGCTGTATTCGGTAGATATTGTTTGGTGAGGTATCCACAAATTTCGTTTTAAGGAAGGATGCTTTGTCTGAAGTATGTTCTGAAACGTTCTGTGATCGGCGCAGCTAATGTAGAATGTAAGCTCACTGAAGAGAAAGAGTTCAATGAGTGCACACTAAACGGAGAATGCTGAGAATTGCGAGTTATCATCTCGACGTTGCACGCTTTAACAATGCAACGAAACAAGTTTAACTTTACTCTGATAGCAATGACGTCATTGTTATTGTTTCTTCTCGAAGTACCTACTCCTTTCCGTGTTAAGCCTTTAAATAAAAAGTAGCTGTACAATCGTTTCGGATGAGTATTGGCCTATATGACGAGTCTCGTTACGAGAGAGAATTTTGCAGCACGTATCTTGAAAACTGCGATATTGCGTGATTCATTTCAACGTACCCAAGTCCCGCATGAAGGAATAATCTTGTAACGCCTCCATCTGGCGTCGCAGGGACATACGTTACCGGAGACTGATGTTGACCACCATTGAGGTTTACACTTTTGCGAATGGGTAAATGGTTAGCGAATCAATCTTAAATTTGAAGGATTTTTTTCTCGATCTACCCCAAGAACTCATCCCCATGGTCAATATTTTGCACTTGGAGTAGTTCTGCTGCTTGCAGTAGGGCAGCAGGGTGGATGCGGTGGAGGCATCAATATAACTAAGGTATGGTTTTACCAAAAAAGCAATAGTACCTCGCAGGCAAACGCTACTTGATGGCTTTTTCCAAGTGGTCGCAGGAAGACCACTTTTTATGCCGCTCTCAGTATCTAAAATAACGAAGTCGAAAAAAGATGAAGACTGACACTCGCAAAATATTTTTAGCTGGTTCAAAGATTCAACTATTTATAGTTAAAAATGTTAATACTTCAAAACACCACAGGATTACGGTATATATAAAAACATGAAAAATAAAATATTATAAAAGCAATAGTGAATATCAAATGTAAGGCTCACGAATGTTAGTCTTCTGCATATGTAATTCCAATTTCGCTTTAAACTCCGCCAGGCAAGGAGAGTCCACCACATGTTGGGGTAGGGAATTCCAAAGAAATATAGCACGTACGGCGAAAAATGGCGCCGACAATCAATACGGGAACTTGGAACGTAAAGGGATAACGTATGTCCGCGGGTCACTTTTCCATCACACACATGGAGCAAGTGTTTTAGTGGATGTCCTTCTGTAGACACAATTCTATATGTCAGAATAATATCGCGTCGTATCCTCCTCTAAGTATAAAGTCACATAGACTTAGATGTCGCAATTTTTCGGTATACGGAACATTGCGAAGACCCATCACTAACTTTGTTGCTCTATGATAGATTTTATCGAAGAGAGCATTATCCTTTCGTAGCCAAGGAGCCCAGACCTCTACCGCATACCCCATAGTAGGGCGAAGGTAGACATTCATTATCCTTGGTAACGTTACCAGAGAGAATCTTCCAAATATTTTTCGAAAGATACCTAACAATCTGTTTGCCCGTCGATATATGTTCTGACAGTGCGCTGTGCTCTTCAGGTTCCCGCTAATCCACACTCCAAGAACTTTTTCTAACGAGCTGCATGCTAGGTTTTCAGTTCCTAATCGATATGTCCAAGGAACATTCTTGCCAAGATTGAGCATCTTACATTTCTGTATGTTGAACGACATGTCATTCATGGCCGCCCAATTCGACACACTGTCCAAATCTATTTGTAGTTTCTCACAATCCTCTGCAGAACTAATTGGCGTACAAATTTTTATATCATTCGCGAACAAGACCATTTTGGACAATATAACGGTGGGGTAAATCGTTTTTGTACAACAAGAAGAGGAGCAGGCCCAGCACAGATCCTTGTGGGACTCCACTTGTGGTTTGTTTACGTCTGGAATATCACTCCGTTAACTTTAACTTGGGCGTCGCGATCTGACAGATAGTTGCACAGCCATGAGGTGTGTGGTGCACCTATTCCTGAACGTATCAGGTTTTGAAAAGCAAATGATGATTGACTCTGTCAAAAGCTTTCAAAATATCTAGGTAACAGACGTGAATGCAAGAAATTCTATCCAACTCCTTCGTCCAGTCGTCTCATGCTATGACGAGATTTGTGAAACAGGATCGGTGAGATCGAAATCCATGCTGTGCTGGCGAAAACAAATTATGTGATTCGAATTGTGCAACCATTCCTTTCAACACTATACTTTCCATGACCTTATCAATAACAGGTAAAAGTGTGACGGAACGATAATTCGCAGCGTAAAATCTGCAGCCGTTTTTAAAGATCGGCAGCCGCTTTGAAGATTGGTGTAATCACGACGGACTTCCAATCTTTTGGTACCACTCCCTTAAGCAACGAATTGTTAAACAGGCTGAAGAGCGGTTCACAACGCTGACGATGACACAACCAGAGCACATTCGGTGTGATACCATCCGCTCCTGGGGATTTTCTAACATTTAGTTTCAGCAAATGTCTCGCGACAATCACTGGATTCATTGAATATCTCGCAATGTTTCGATTCATGTTTCGATTGAATACTCAGAAAGTTCCACTAAAACCTTCGGCACGAACATAATAGAATAGTAAATTGCCAGCGAACTTGCAGTTTCAAACGATGTTCCAATGAGTTTTTCACCATTCTGGATGGGTAAAATACCTGGTTTGACTTTCGCTTCCGCGTTCATGATTTTGTATAGTAACTCAGGGTTGCGTTCCATTTTTGACAGGAGCATCAATTGATGCGCTTTCTTATCCTCTCGAATAAGTGAAGTCACTTTGTTGCGTAACGTACGGGAATGTTGCCAAGAAGTAGAAGTATTGTTGGTTTTATTCTGCACCCACGTTGCTCGCTTCAGTGCTATCCACTTTTTGTTCTGCTGCGGACAACAAAACGAAGTTAATGTATGCACCTTTTCTGAACGATCTGCGACTTCTCGTCTATCTTCAGTTCCAGAAAACCTGCAAGTTCGTTCCATAGCAAGTCAGGGCTTATGTTGTCAGTTTGAAAATGCGGAATCCTCACGAGCGATTTACTCAGGGCCAATTTATCTACCAGTCGAACCACCCCATTCGGAGCAAGCGATTGCTGGGTAATTCAAACATCGTCAAACACAAGCACTGAATGGTCATTTAGACCCGACGGAGCCTGGAATTCGATCGCTTTGATAGATTGCTCTTCCGATGTTAACACTAAATCTAAGACAGAGGGGCGGTCATAACCTCTCCTCCGGGTGCATTCCAGAACACGTTTGTATAACGGGACTGAATCTAGTACCTCTCTAACTCGGTATTCAAGCGTTTGTTGGGAGTGATCGCCCTGAGATAAAAGGTGGACAGCTTAAAATCACCCATAACAAGTGTCGTTGCTTGCTGTGTGCGAGTAGAGCGCTGAAGCACTTGGATCAACCTTTCGCTGTGCGATTCCGTAGATGAAGTGGACCGGTAGACTACACCAATAATGCAAACTTCACCAGACATTAACGTTAAAGAACACCAAATTGTATCCTTGAGAGTGAATTCTGTGTTGACTATTGGATGGTGCTAGATTCGATTATTATAATAAAGATTCATATTTAAAATTGATATCTCCATTTCAATCAATTAGGAAGAATACCATGTTCATGTAATGTCGATAATGTCAGGTGAGTAGCGCGAATATATCTCGGTTAACTCAGCATATTTGTTCGGAAGGCTTTGCGCATTTGTATGTAAACATCTAATAAAGTTTGTGGTGTTCAAATCATGAAAAGTTATTAAAGGTCTGACTCAGTTAGATTCGGAATGCCCAAGTTTTTTGGAGCTATCGTATGACACTCAGGTTGAACCTCATCACTAGGCGTTTGTGGGTTGGTACTATCCGTTTGTTTGATTCAAACTATTACCAAGGGCAAGCTTAACTTGACGTTTTGGGGTAGCTTTTCTATAAGCTTCCCATTCACGTTTGATAGAATCGGTCATTTATATTGTGAAGAAGGTTAGCTTTAAAGGGCTAGGACCTTGCCCTTTATATTTTTTCAGACTGAGGTATCCTTAATACATCCACAATAATGTCATTTTTAATACCAATTGTTTCGGCTAGATATTTATGCTGCTTGTGATCGTGCTCAGACGTTTTTTGAGATGGTCCGTCAGCAGCATCTTCCAAAACACCTAGAATTAAAACACTTCTTGGATTACTTTCTCCTATAAATTTTTGCGATGACTTTCGCTCCCACCATGGTAGGTCTGCATGGATACGACATGTAGTCACTGGAACACCTCCAAGAAGGTAAGCATTTAGGAATATGTTTTCCACGTCCGCCACAGATTGCAGCGTTATTCATTAAAGGCGAGGATCATCCGTGTGAGGAGAATTCGTTGACGGTTTAATCGAACTATTTGTGAGGGAGTAACCGCAGCCAATCTCATCTAACTGCAGAGTTGATAACACTCAGCTACGTCAGTTAGGCTTTAGCTTCCCCCCAGCGTTTCCCGCGACTCGGTCCTGTTTGTACATATAACGCTAAGGTTCACCCGCGGATTTTATTTTATAATTTGAGTCAGTCATTTTAGTAGTGGATTTTCTGAGTCCTTTCTCAACGAACGCTTCCCCATTTTAGTCGCCATCTGCGCGGTTACCTGGGCAAATGTTGGTCTGCTCGAGTATGATGGATTATCTAACGGCTCTTCGACAGTCACCTTTAAGTCGGGTAACTACAGTGCCTTTATAACGTTTATTATCAGTCCTTTCAGTTTTTGTATACTGCATTCCAGTCCATTTAGAGGCGTCTGAATTTCATTCTCAGGGATTTTCGCCCCCGAGAATGACGCTGTTTTTTAACCTTGCAAGCTTGGCTAACGTAAGAAACACAGGGATAAACATCACCATTAATAATCGATACTAAACCCGAGGTTGGCGATTTGACGCATTTAGCATGAACTTTTGACAAACAATCATAACACGTGACAGACTTCGCCTTAGGGCTTACCGACTTTTGGCAAACCAGTTCGGTGCGCTTTTTATCCTTTTTGGGGTCATTCGGTCAGGGTTGTGTGCAGTACTGTTCAGTAATGTGTGCACAGGCAGTGGTTCTGTCGGGCGATTGATGATAGATATCGTGAGCGCGACGAAAAGCGTTGTTCACTAATGAGAGTAAAATCAGAATTCATTCCGGCGATACGCTTCGGTAGTTGATCGCACGATGTTGAATATATAACCAGTCGACGGCGAAGAATAAGATCTTTCCAATGACGTTAATCACTTTAAGGACTTGAACAGTATTATTAGGGTTGCACGCGTAGATCCAATATGGGAAAATTACGATAAATCCAAATTTGCTCGTATTATCGAATACAGCTACGAGAGTGGTATTTCGAGGAAGGTGACATTCAGCATAGTCCAACAATGTATAATATATCCACCTACGTGTAGGTATATGAACAGTATATCTTGATAATCATGAGCTCAAAATAATGCAACTGCACGGCACGTATTATACCTGCAAGTGAAGTCCAGGGGATTGTAGCCAGTGCAGAAAGTCTTTCCCGTTCCCTGGAGTATGCGAGGTTTGGTACTCCTAGTTTATTTCGGGGAGATTAAAATCACCGAATATTAAAACACGTGGTGCTATGGCCAAAAGAGACGACAGCTTAATTTGCATAAGAGCATCTGCTTTCAAACAAGTTTTGAGACTACGATAGACGCACGTTATTACTTAATCGTGCATCCATACATGAGCAAGATATTATCTTCACATTGGTCGTAGTAAGAGAAGTGCATTTCTCAAAAGAAACAGCATGATCAATATGCAGCAGGGACACTCTTACTAGCGTAGCAAGAGGTAGATCGCTTTTTGCGGCGCTAAACCTGTCAGGTATTGCAGCTGGTATGTGGTCATCATGAGGCAATCATGGTTTCGTAACATTCACAATATTGTAGTGGGTGTCGTCAACTCTATCGAAGAGTTCGGCTTATTTATTTCTAATGATACAAGCGTTTTTATAGAACAGAAGAGCACTATAATAATGAACCTAACTCCTGGGGTTAGGGCTACTTAAGAGCTCTTTGTCCTCAGGCGTAGTAAACGAGGCTGCTTCGCGTTTTCTGAAGGTTATATTCTATCAGGAGATGAAGGATTCTTTTGAGGCGGATAACAACATTTGACACTCAGATTTATCTCCGTGGTCCGCGTAACCGCCGCGCAACCATGATTTCTCCTCTAGAGGATATAGCGCAAACGATGGCGCTCTGCAATGTTGGAGTGCAATTTCCTAGAAGTAGTTTCGGGTTATGTATGATGGGATCAAAATAACCATTGGTCCAAACAAACTTAATACGGCTCCCTATCTGGTAACCTCATTGTCGATAAAACTCAGTAGATGGCAAGATGGGTAGAGCACTTCTACACTCTCTACTCTTGGGATTGTACGGTTTTACCGCATGTACTTTATAATGTCGAGCCGTTGCCAACTATTGAATATCTAGATACTCCGCCTATTCTCGATGAACTCAATACGGCAATCTGCCGCTTAGCCATTAGGAATGTCCCTGGTGACGACGGAATTACACCTGTGCTCATTAAATGCTGTAGAGTAGCATCACCCGTTGACACGATCTTCTACATGAGACAACTTCAAGAAAAGTGTCGGGAACAGCTTATGCCTTTATACGTTGTTTTTATTGATTTAACGAAAGCATTTGACTACGTCAGCAATGAGGCTCTTTTCAAAATGCTTGATCGTATAGGCTGCTCCCAGAGACTGCTTTAAATCGTTGTTTCGTTCCAGTCATGCATGAAAGGCTCAGTCCATTTTAACGGTTTCAATTTAGAAGCCTTCAAAATTCGCCGAGGCGTCGAACAAGGGTGCATTCTTGCTCTCACGCTGCTCGGCATTTTTTGCTCTGCTTCTAAAGCACGCTTTTAGGACGAGGACAGGAGGCATTTAAATACGCAAGCTAAGTGATTGCAAGCTTTTCAACTTAAACCGGCCGAGAGCACAAACCAAGCAGGAAATATGCTAATCCGTGACCTTCTGTTCGCCAAAGATGCAGCCTTTATTGCTCACGCAAAAGAAAACCGCCCGTCGCCAATGGACTGTATTTCGTCGGCATGCGAAAGTTTGGGCTAACAATGAACACGAGGAAGACCAAAGTCCTTGTTCAAGGGACTTTATCGTCTCCAATCATCACTGTTATGTCATAATTATTGATTGAAACAAGCATCGATAAAAATGGAATTACATTTGGAAAGAAAGTGAAATTACGAACTGCTAAAGAACTCCTTTCTTAGAGCCTGAGTCGACGGATGAACGCTCGATACACCGTTTATGGTATATACTCAACCATTCTTGCGGGAAGCCCACTCTAAGGTCGATACGTGTTTCACGTGTTGAAGGGTTACATAGAACGGATGAGGGCCGATTTAAGAGATCTTTACTGCTCATCATTTGTTGATGTGTGTGGAGTCAAAGGATAAGATTCTTGTAACGGTTTTTGTTCGATTTAAGCAAGTTTCAAGCGATGAATGATAACATTGTCTTTGAAGTCATTGCTTACCAGAACAAACATATTTCTATCTGCGTTTCATTAATCTGAATGGTCCTCCGTACGGAATTTTTAAGGGATTTCTAACAGCATCGACTCTAACACAAACGTAAGAACAACTCTTGAGATCATTGTGAATAAATGATGGACGGTTAGAAACACGTCTGAGAACGGGCTTGATGGACTGAAAGTTTTGCTCGAGTCTCGAGCAGTAGTTTGCTGGCTCAACGTCGCCGGTAGAGCGTGTGTCAAATACCATCTCACCAGGTGCCAAATACAAAACCTGAGGTACAACAACCGATGTTTTCTTTATCGGTGTTTCGAATACCCAGAATTACAATAGGAAGACATTAAGACCATTCTGTTCCTGAACAAGCTCTGATGGCAGCATTTAACTGACGATGGAAACGTTCAAGTAGTCCATTAATGCAGGATGTTATGCTGTGGTACGCAGATGATCACATCGTAGTAAGCGGCTCAGTTCTCTAAACAACGCTTTTGTGAATTGCAATCCTCTGTCAGTAGTAATGGTATCTGGTACACCAAAGATGGAGATCCAAGAACCGACGAATTTTCGTGCGATGGTATCAGTAAAGGTAACTCGCATATTATCTGCTATGGGACAGCGTGTATATTTGTGTCACTTGTCAGAAGGTAGCTATATGTTTGTGAAACTGGTGAGGGACCCATGATTTCCAGGTGGACGTGCTTGAATCTACCGCTAGGTAATGAAAATGTACTCGAATTCACACTTGTGTGTCGGTGGATTTTGCTGATCTGGCGAGTCACACAGTGTTTTGCCCATTGACGAAACCTGATAGGTATCCAATCCAGCAATCGTGATTTGCAAGATCTCTCCATGTCTTTGCATCATGAGCGAGAGTTCAGCAAGGTAAATCTTATCCGTGCGTATCACCAAATTCCGGTTCACCCAGTGGACGTTCCAAAACTGCAGTGACCAGAACATTTAATATTTTCGAGTTTCTACACATGCCCTTCGGATTGGGCAACGCCGTGCAAAGGTACCAACACTCTATAGGCCAGGTTACACATGGACTGAATTTCGTCTTCGTCTACAATGACGACATCCTGTTTGCTAGTCGTTCCCACGAGGAACACCTATAACACCCCAAACAACTGTTTGAACGCTGGCGTCATTACGCGTGGTCATCAATCCCTCCAAGATGCAACTCGGACAGGATTTCATCGATGTTCTCATCCATCACGTCAAATCTGAGGGTATTAACCCCCTTAGCGATAAATTTGACTCAATTACAAGCTTTCCATCGCCTGACTCTCTCGATGAAATCAAGCACGAATTGGGCAAAATAGTGTTGCTAGCACACTCGTCTATCAATAGATGCATCCTTTCTCGCAGTCGGTAGATTGCTATAACAGAGAACGAACGGCAACTTAGTACCTGTTGCGTTTCTCTCCAACAAGCTACAACCCGCTAAGCTAAATTAGAGAACGTTTAGTCGCGAACTCCTGGCGGTGTATCTGAGTATTAGACACTTCCCTCACTTGTTAGAAGGGCGTGAATTTAAGATACTCATTGTTCACGAGCAATTGATCTACGCAGTATACTCTGCCTCTGACAAGTGCGATCCGCGTGGAATACGACAATTGGATTACATCTCGAATTACATGTCGAAAATTATTTATCTCCCTATATTTCTGAACGATTCCAGATCTTCCATTGACACCTTCAATGCCAGCCCGAGAGTGAAATTGAAAAAACTGGCTCAAATTTAGGGCAAGCAGAAACCATCCTTGAGCGGTTATCATAACACAAATTTAATGATCAAACGACTCTCGTGAGACGAAATGTGTGAGACCATTATCTGCGACATAAAGACGGGTACACCACGACCAGTTATTCCCAAAATGTATAGAAGAGTCATATTTCACTCTAATAACACTCGATCCCGCCTCACGCAACGTCTAATTGCAGAACGCCTCGTATTCCCGGGAATGAACAATGAAGTGCGGCAGATGGCCAGAGCCTGTCACTTTTGTCAAAAATATAATGTTCAAAGTCACATACGTATCCCAATCGGAACATACGAAGACAACTGCACACGTTTCATGTACATATCGATATTCTCTTACCGATAGTGATACCTCCTGACGTTTGTAGATTGATACACACGTTGGCCGTTTGCTGTACCCATCAAGGACATCCATGCAGAAACTATATCGAGAAACTTTGTGACACACTGGTTTGCTAATTATGGCACACCTGATTTGGTGTAAAATTCGAATCAAAGCTATTGTAGAACCTCACAAGGCCGCTCAAAACGAAACGAATTCGAACGAAAGCTTATCACCCCACAGCAAATGAGATGGTTAAACGGATTCACAGACAGTTAAGTGCATCCCTGATCGCTCAACCTGACCCGAGCAACTAGAGTGAACACCTACCGCTGGTTCAAGAAAGAATGCGCACCTCGTTTAAACCAGAGTTAGGATGCTCATTAGCAGAGTTAGTCTATGTTTGTACTCTGAAGCTCCCAACGGACCTCGTACACGGATCGCAGGGTAACCGATACATCGATCATAGCGATTTTGTCAAGCGTTTGCGGGACCTATGCAGTCCATAGAACCTAAACCAACGCGATAACAGAGCAACGCAATATACATCCATGTAAAGTTATCTACGTGCTACCATGTGTTGCTTAGGGAAGACGCACTGCGTAAACCACTAGAACCTATATACGACTGTTTTTCCTAAGTCCTCAAACGTCATTTAAAGCACTTCGTCATTGACATCAAAGATAGAAAGGATACGATATCCATCGATAGATTGAACCCTGCATTTATTGAAAAAAGAACTTGATGGAGACGGGTCAACTAATACACTTAAAATAAAACGAAGCAATCAAGCAATAGATAACATTGCCACCAATGTTAAACATAAAACAAGATCAGGTCGCCACTTTCAATTCCTCGATAGATTATCACATGCATGAACTTGAAAGAACAAACTTTTGTTCTACTCTTGTTTTTGTAGGGTTTGGTGAGAAAGAAATCACCATGGAATGAGAATAACTAACTTCCCGTGAAGAATACCCTAAGATAACATCGGAGTGACTGGCGGTGATGGAATATTTCCACTTACCAGACCCTCAACTGTGGATAGCGAGTTTAACGGTCATGCTTATAACGGGTTATATCTATTTTTGTGCCTCCGAGTCGACGTTTTTAAATCCGAGTTTCGGCAAACCGTGTTCTCAGCAATGGTGGGGGCTGCATAGCAGACCGGTGTATCTACGCATTTATTATTGAACACTTATATTTACTCCATGTTTCGCTAACATGTGATTCAAAAGTCTGTTTTCATCATGTGTATTGATTCGCCTTCGTCGCCCGACCAGTGACATCGAGCAGTCCAAAAAGTCATATGGTGTGACAGATATAAAGAGGTTGATACTAAGTGCAACGAACAAAAGGATATCGGAGACAAGCACATTAACAGACAGCGCACAACGCTATTGCCCTTTTCTCTATTTCATCTCTCCATTTCCTTCGAAATTAATTGGACAGCTTAACGCCGTTGCTACAAAAATTCGGAACACGAGCGTTGCTCTGTGAGCCATGACTACCGGGTTCAAAAGACAAAGCCGTCGCTAGAACGCAGTCGTCAGAAAACACCACTTGAGTTGAACCAAAAGCTGAACCCCAATAATCTGCTTGTACAAACGGCATTCAAACTCGAATTATAAAAAAACCTGGCGCCAATACTAGCACAACCTGTGGGTCGTCCTTTTAAAGCTTATTTGCAGCGTGGATTAATTTGGAGTATTTGGAAGATGGCTTGTTGTGTTTCAATACATAAATTTGGCAGTCGATCCTCAATTTGTAATTACAGACCTGTATTCATAATAGCTCCCTTTGTGCAAACCCAGAGAAACATAGTAGGGATACGATTTGTCGCCATGCAGTTGGTTGCTCGTTGCTGAACTCGGCTCAGCATGGCTCCCTTAATGGTAATTCGTGGCTAACAAACCTCTTGTGTTTTCTAAATGTGGTCAACAAGAGGCTAGATAAAGGCCAACAAGTTAAAGTTTTTTACTAGGACTTCTGAAAGGCCTTTGATTCGGTAAACCACAGATAGCTTACAAACAAACTTGGTTATATGGGTATCGATTGTCTTCTGAAAACCTGGACAATAGTCTTTTTAAGCAATAAATGCTTTCGCGTCATGATGGGCAGTATGTATTCGTCGAAAGTAAAAGGTGTTAGTGGAGTCCCACAGGTTTCAGTACTCGGACCGCTACATTTCCTTATTATCATCGATTATTTGGCAACGTTGATTATGTGTTCCTGTTTTATTCTTGCGGATGATGTCAAGCTTATTGAATGACTGAATGGACTGGATCTTTTTGATGACATCGAAAAGTTTATCAAGTGGTCTGCTACATGGAATCCACCAGTTAAATTCAAGAAAAGCATCTCTTGTCTAAAGTCGTTAAGAAGCTGCAGGTTCCTGGACCAGATGGTTTACTTGAGATAAAGGGGGCGCCAAAATTTCGTGACTTAAGTATAGAGGTTTTAGCGAACTTTAAATGGGCTGATTAGCGTGCAGCTGCAGCACAACGAGCTAGGAGCGAGAGTTTTCGCCTTCAATCAGTTTTATTCTGCAGGTCCCCGGTGGTTTCATACCATTATGTAAAGCAGTCGCGAGAGCACATCTCGACTATTGCGTTCAAGCATGGTTACCTTATTTGAAAAAGAAATTACCAAGCTTGAAGGTACCTCAGGCCGTAAGGCGTGAGTCTACAATGGGGATTGTAGTGGGTTCGAATCAGACGCGAGACGGATATGCAATGCCAATAAGCTCAAATAAGAGCGAAACTCGAGTCAAGTGCTTCCGATTTTGGCTGTTGTGATAAACTTTGTAAATATTTATAAGGACTTGGTACTGATGAACAGTTACAAAAAGGCAGGACATTGCGAGTTAGAGTAGAATCTACGCTATCGAATCACACCGACGTGATCGTGGGTACACCACGGGTCCGTAATCGGGCTCTTCATTCCTGATTTTCAATCGTATGACTTGTAATCTGAATGAAGTGCTAATGAACATTTCGCTGATGATGTGAAATTCATCGGATCAACGGATGAATATATCACCCCGATACACGCACCTGGAACAGGTCATAAACTGCGTCATATCAGGGGAGACTCCAACTGCAACCATAATAAGAGCCAATCGTGTCAGCACTGGTTTGATTAGATTAGTCTAGGTTTCGGAGGTAATTTTCTACTCAATGTTAGAGAACACTCAGCGTATTATTGAGTTGCGGAGTTCCAGTTAGCGACTGACTTCAAATAAAGAAAATACTGGCCGCTTGCAGCTCAACTTGCTCGCAAGTGCTCTTTCGGATAAGATCCGTGTTATCCAGCAGAAGACCCGACGTATTCCTGCCCCTCTACAAGGCATTAGTTCGGCCGTATTTAGAATATTCTTTCCAGGCGTGATGTCCTTAATACACAAAGGACATCGTTCGACTCGAAAGCGTACAGCGTCTCGCAAATCGCATGATTGAGGGTATGCGAGGGAAACCATACTCTACACGCCTGATGTCCATAGATCTTTTCTCACATACGCAGCGTCGTTTGAGAGGTGACTTAGTTGAAACCTACAAGATCTTTAAGGGGTTAAGTGGCGGTATCATGAGCGACTTCTTTGCCTTAAGTCCCGAGCTGGGCAGCATCGGACATTCAATCAAACTTGCTAAGGAGCGATGTAGACTAGACTCCCCAAAAAACCTTTTCAGCTTCAGGGTGGTAAATTTCTGGAACCGGTTTCCATAAGATGTAATTTCCTGCTGTTCTGTCGCGAGTTTTGAGAACAGTTTGGACCGCATATGGGTAACCTTTTCCCAGAACTCTCTCACTAGTATCTATACAAGATTATCTAGTTCACCATTTTCAGCGCTATCTGATAAATACAGTAAATGCTTAGGTTCTGTTTTTTATACCCAACTCTTCTTTAGCTGATCTCTCACCGTACTGGTGCAGAGAAATTTATTTTTATTTTTGTAGCATTATTCATAATGAGGTGAGGTGACCCTTCCTAATAGTAAATTGCTGTAGCAACTCCGCTATTTTATTATAAAAAATTCCTGAGATTACATTAAAATTATTATATAGGAAAAATTCAGTCGAATCTTTGTTTTTAATGAGGTTTACAAAGACTTTTCCGTCTGGGTGACTAAATATTAGTGGCTTTTCCTAATACTAGTCATTTTATTGCTGCCCATTCCATTCGTACGATATGATATTATATAGCCATTGAAAAATGACGGTATATGATAAAGTCTCACATTTGATGGTGTGGCTATTTAAAGTAAAGATATCAGTCCGAAACGTTTTATTCGACTGTTCGAAAAGCAGTTACAGAGTTTGAGAAAAACCTGAAGCCATGCTGCCTGCGTACGATGCAGAGCGTATGGCGCTTCGATTGTGAATTTCTAAAAGGGGCTTCCAGTTTTGTGCAGAATAATAAGTGGGCTGTCTGACTAATAATCAGCAGGACCAATTCTATCTGGATAACCCGTAAGTAGTGCTTGCCCTACCAGCAATGTAGATTCTTGGCCCCCTTTTTGGTTTCCCGCTGATGTACATGATATAACATGGAGTTAAATCCCTGCATGATGTTGCGGACGATTACAACTATCATAAAAGCCATAGTTGTATCATCAAGTGAACATGAAATCCATGCAAGATGATATAGAAGCCCCAGAAAGTAAGGTAAATTCTAGTAATTATTGTTTTTTTGAAATACACGACTTATCTCTAGCTGACTGTCCCCGTAATGGTGAACAAAAAGTATTTCTTCGCCCCGCCCTTTAAACCAACCCTATCACTTTACCAATCCCATTACCCCTGCTCCCTTTCCCTCCTACCGTCCTCTCGCAAATGCCTGAAATATTTTATTCTCTTTTTCTATATTATTCCAGCATCACTCATAATGACGGTGCCTCCTACATAAACCCGGACAATCGTCGAGATATCCAAATCACAATTAAGAAAAAACACTTTGCAGTGGTGGTTGACTTCTCTGCAGCTTTCCACCGAAAGAAATTTAATGGGACGCTTTGATTGCTCATCTAGCCGCCATTTACTGTACCGGTGCAACAAAACTGACTGATAATGAACTTCCAAACACACTGTTAAGCTAGGTGTTCAGCACCTAGCTACTCGTATGACCGAAGAGAAATCAGGTAGGTTCTATGAGGAACGATTGCTGAATCTAAATTTCTTCTGACTAAAAAAGCCGGCTAAGTGGTGATCTGATTGAAATCTTCCAAATCATAACAGGTTTCAGTAATGTTCATCCAACTG